>VZRL01000715.1:29584-48811 GCA_013397895.1 Origma solitaria
TCTACAAAAATGAAGATTTAAAGAATGAAAGGAAGAATAAAGGAAAAAATAGAGGGCTTAAAATTAAGGTAATGGTAAAATAATGTAAATAAAAATAATTTAAAAATTATAATTTTATTATATTAATTTATAATAATTTAAATATTTTAAATTTGAAATAAAAATTATTTTAAAATACATTTTAAAATAATGTAATAATAAAATTAATGTAGAGCCACCGTGAACGGCAACGGGAATTTAAAAAAAAAAAGAACAAAAAACAAAGGCATTCTGGCACTGGGAAAGGAACAAAAAGGCATTGTACTTACCTGATGGAGAGGAGAACACAGCAGAAGGATGGAAAAGCTCCGCGGAGCTGCTGCTTTTATACAAAATCTGGGATGCCCCGGGGCCGAGCTCGGGAGCCGAGCCCCAATCCCTCCCCGAAGTGACGAAACCTCCCCAAATCTGTGCCCAGCACCATCGGCACATTCCAGAGGCGCTTCCCTTTCATCTCGGGGCCTGCTGGAGCAGCTTCCCGCCGGGATCAGCCCTCCCGGCAGGAATTAAATTCCCGATTACTGAGCACTTCCTTCATTACCTGCCCGTGACGATTTTAATTGCAGCCATGAACTCCTGTCCTGGACAGGGTTGGGTTGGAGGATTCGAATCGCGGCTCCTGTCGCTCCCGACCCCGCGTTTGGCGATGGAAAGCTCGGGGAGGTGGAAGGAAACGGTGGAAAAAAAGGTGAAAAACCACGGCCGCAAACCTCGGGGAATCCTGGATTTGGCCGCTGGGATTTGGAAATTCCCGATTTTCCTCGATGAGAGAAAAACGGTATTTTAGTGTCTAAACCGGGGTTTGAACCAAAGCTTTCTCCGGAGGGATATCAGAGTGTTTTTCATGGAATTCTGGTGTCACTGAGGTTGGGAAAGAGCTCCGAGAGCATCGAGTCCAAGCTGCGCAAGGAATCATCTCCAGGGATGGGGATCCGAATGTCCCCGGGGTTCTGCCGAGACCCTGACCCCATTCCCTGTGCCCTGTCCCCCAATTCCTGAGGGAAAATCCCTCCCCAGCTCCCCTGGAGCCCCCCTGGGATGGTTACCACCCAACCTTCTCCACAAATCACGAGAGAAAAAGGCAAATCTGGGAAAATCCCTCGGTTCTTTCGGGATGTCAAAGATTTCTCTTCCCCACCCGGAATTCCTCAGTGTCCCCCAATCCTCAGCAGAAATGGACAGGAATTCCTGCAGGACACTCGGCCCCATCTCCGGTGTTGACCTGGCCTGAGTCGGTTTCGCACCCAAAACGCCCCAATTTTGCTTTTTTTTTTTTGCTGTCGAGACTCAGATCCAAAAGACCTAGCCTGGAAAAAGGGAATTTTTGATGTGGCCCACCCTCATTTTCATATTCCCAAATTCCGGGTGGTGAAGAGGTCAAAACCCACCCCAAAACCCCTTACCTGCTCTGGGTGGGTTCTTAAAAAACCACATTTCTACACTGAGATTGAGAGGTTTTTTTCCCCCAAAATTTGGGAAGTTCCCAGGGGATTGCAGGAATAATTCCCCCAAAAGGCGTCCCAATATTTTTTTGGGGTGTGTTTTTAAGCGCCTCCCAAACCCCCCTCCTTAATAATTTAGTTGTAAAGTGCTGTGGGATTATTGCAATATAAATACGCGGCTGTGTTCTAATAGTCCAGCATCTTGAAACGTAATTAAAATTTGTTTTCATTTTAAAATTCTCATTAAAAATGAAACAAACAAACAAAAAAATTATTTGTCCACGTGAACTCTTCCTGTTCCCTTCACCAGCTCATGTTTTCTCACCTTAGAATTTCAGTGGATTTTCTTGTAAAATTTTTCATTTATTTGGGTGAGTTTTTTTATCAGTGCCGCTCTTTTTCAGTGCTGATATTTTAATTCACATTTTCTCTGTTTGCAGCACAAAGATCTTCCCCAATATCTGGGAGACAAAACCTGGATCGGGATGGTTTAAACAAGTATTTGATATTTTCACTGAAAAGTGCAGGATGGCCTTGTACAAAACTGAATTCCAACTCCGTGCAAAAATCGCTGATTTCACAAGAAAGACAATGGGCTTTTTACCAATTTTTTTTTTTTAATCTACCATGGGTAAAGAAGAAATAAATAAAAATCTTGCACCTTCAAGCAGATGAAAATGATGATTAAGACTTGAGGCAGCATCATTATGTCAGCTAATGAGAGACGAATAAATGAAGCAGCAGAATTTCGCGCTGTCATTCCAATTGCATTTCATGGAACGTTACCAGGCGTGAATCTCGGCCAATTAAGTGCCGAGATGAAAGAAATCTTTGGGGCTGTAATTTGCGTTTTGCGCCGCGTCAGAACCTGAATCAACTCATAAACAGAAAATATTGAGCAAAACTCTTTCGCCACCGCGGGGTGACCGAGGTGTGATAAACGCGGTAATGGGAGCCGCGGGTTCTGCAGGAGGCTTAGAGGACGTCCCAAAAGTCCCTCCTCGAAACCGCCTGGGGTTTCACGGAATCACAGAATTATTTTGGTTGGGAAAGAGCTCCAAGGTCATCGAGTCCAAGTTGGGACTTATCCCCCACGGTCACCCGGAGCCACGTCCAGGACCCTGGACACCTCCGGGGATGGTGATCCAGCCCCTGCCGAGGCCTTTTCCAGCAGGAATTGCCCCAAATTCCCACCCTGAGCCTCCCCTTGTAGATGCACTGTTTAAAAGTTCTTCTCCTCTTTCTCATGGGGAATAGAGATAAGCTGCATTTTTGTGCTTTTCTAACCTCTCTGTTTCAGTACTGGATGCTGTAGGGCTGTAGCCAATCATCTTGGAGGGGTGGAAAACTGACGACCAATAGTTGTTAGATTATTAATGCATGTAAAAAGAAACTATTGTAAATAAATTTTGCTCTTTTGCCGTCTTGCCTGACCTGCCTGTGAGCTTCCGCGAATCTCCACGAATATCAGAAAATCGCAAGCCAACATTGCCTGGCACAGCTCGAGGCCGTTCCCTCTTGTCCTGGCCCTGTTCCCTGGGCTCAGATCCCAAATCCCCCCTGGCAGAGCCCCAAATCCCCCCTGGATCCCCCTTGGCTCCGGGATCAGCCCCCACGGCTCCCTCGGGATTCTCCGTTCCCTTCTGCTGCTGCTCCAGCCCCGTTCCCACCCCCAGGATGGGATCCAACCCCTCCGTGTCCCTTTTTCCATCATTTTCCGGAACTGGCCGCCACATTTTCCCATTTCCATGACATCTCCAGGCTCTCCTCGTCCCTCAGCAGGTTCCGCTGGGTGACATCAGCACTCAGTCACGTTCCCTGATGGCCAAGGACTGCCCTGACCCCAGGGGGGTGGCTCAGCCACCATCCGGTGTCACCACCTTGTCCCTTCCCTCGGGAAGCGTGGCAGGATCTCCATTAGAGCCCTGATTAAACCGTGCTCAAGGGCTCCTTTTATGGCCTGAATTTTTATTACCCCTCTCTTCACCACAACAAAATTTCCTGCAGATTTTTCAGAAAGTAAAGAGATTTTCCTGCAGATTTTTCAGGTCCTGCCGGGAAGTAAAGAGATTTTCCTGCAGATATTTCAGGTCCTGCCAGGAAGTAGAACTGGCCATTGTTTGGATACCTCTGGGGGAGCTCTGGGTTTTGCGGGGAGATGAATTCAATTTTCCAGACACAACGAAATCAAACCCGATAAAAAGCAGGTTTCTCACTGCTTTTTTAGGTAACAAACACTTAGACTTTTGCTGGATGCTCTGTCCAGTTGCAGGGAGGGGAGCTGGGCAGATTTTGCCTTTTTTAATTCATGTTTTACCTTCAGTTTCTGGTCAGAAGTTCTTTAAACGTTCTGATGTTCAAAATTTTTTTTTTTTTTTTTTCCTGGAGGGAAATGCACACCCCGAGGTCTTTTGGCAGCAGAACCAGAAAATAAAATCTCCTTGTGAGATAAGGATCTGCCTGAATCGGAGGTGGGTTTTTTGTGCATTGCTGATAAAGTGAAAATACACTCCGTGTGTAGTGCGGTGCTTTGGTTTTAGGCTACTTATAAAATACGGGCACGAATTCTATTTATATTTAATATAGAAATAACTTAAACAGAACCGAAGTGCCAAATGCAGGGGATATAAAGCGAAAGACTGAGGGAATTGGGATTTTTTCAGCCAGGAGGAGGTTCTGGGGTGGCCTAATTGTGACTTTCCAATACCTGAAGGGGCTACAAGAAACATGGGGAGAGGCAAATCCCAAGGACCTGGAGTGAGGGGGGAATGGGTTCAGACCACCGGAGGGGAGGTTCGGATGGAATTTTGGGGATAAATCCTTCCCTGAGAGAGTGAGGAGGCCCTGGCCCAGGTGATTCCATGGATTCCCCACCCCTGGAAGCGTCCAAGGAGCCACCTGGGGTGGTGGGAGGTGTCCCTGCCCATGGTCCTGATGATCCTCGAGGTTCTCCCAACCCAACCCTACAATTCCCTGACCACCCCCCCACTCCGTGGTTTTAAAGAAATTCCCTCTGAACACAGAGTTCAACACGGAGAGGAAACTTCTGCCCAACTTTGGCCACCACGTTGTGACCACGTTACAATTCCGTGGTCCCACAGCCCATGGAAGGCTCTCCGTGGAGACTTTCCCCCTCGGGGCAGGGTTTGCTCCCCGGCTGGCGAACCCGGGGTGGGTGAGGACACAGAATCCAACTCGAGGATTTTCAGTGATGCAACAGAGTTTTAATGAGAATGAAAAGAACAAAAACAACACCGTAACACCGGGAATGGGAATGGGAATGGGAATGGGAACGCGAGGCAGCAGAGCTGGAAAGACACTTCAGTCTGTCCCGGCTTTCAGGTACGGGGGTGACAAAGCAGGAGATAACGAGGACATGACAACCCGAGGAGGTGTCAGGGAAGGATTTAAAGGGAAGAAGAATCGGCATTTTGCTGTTCTCTTCTACAGGATCCGGAGGGTTTTCCGTGGCGGTCAGCAGGAGCCCCAGCGGCCGTAGCGGCCGTACCAGGACGAGTAGGGGCTGCAGTAGCCAGAGCCAAAATATCTCCCAGAGCCCCACAGGCCCCGCGAGGAGCCCCCACAGCCCCACAGACCCCCATAGCCCAGCGAGGAGCCCCCATAGCCCCACAGGCCCCCGTAGCCCCCGTATCCATAGAGACCCCCATAGCCCAGGGATCCGTAACCCCCGTAGCCCCACAGGCCCCCAGAGCCCAGCGAGGCCCCCGAGGCTCCGAGCACGGGCGCTCCGGCAGATCCCACCACGGAATCCTGCGGGAAGGAGCTGAGGATGGGCCCGGGGAAGGTGACCACCACGGCGGGAGGCTGGATGGTGGTGGTGGAGTCGGGGCACTGCCGCACGCACGGCTCGTTGCCGCTGTCTGCCAGGGGCTGGGGCCGCAGGACGCCGCAGGCGGAGCTGGGGTACAGGTCGTAGCAGGACATTTTGGAGCAGTGGAGGAGGTCAACAGATGCTGAGGAGTGAACAAAAGTCAGTAATTCTATGGTTAAAAGGTTTGAATGCTGCACAGTCCCCTTAGGACTGATTTACCCTGAAACTTGTCCCAAATACATCTACACAGACAAATATCAAGCACTCCCAGGATAAAATCTATTAAAAATTCCTGTTGGCTGAACAAACCTTCTGCTGAGGTTTTGGAAGCTGTTTTAGTGGCTCTGATTTCTACTGACAAGAAACAATGCTTGAAAACCCCTGTTTTTTACCACTCCGAGCCTGAACACATCAATGCCCAACACCAAACAAAAATAAAAATCATTGCAAAATAATCTGACATTTTTAAGAATCTTAGAATCCTTATGGATGATCCCAACCTTGATTTAAAACAGCAGGAAATAAATCCTGAAATTTCAAGAAAGAGATCTCTTAGAAGGGTTCTTACCTTTCTCACGGAGGTGAATGTAGCGAGGAAGGCGAAGTGAAGAGCCCTGGGTCACGAGAGCTTTTATACCATTCCCGAGATCCCGGGGATCATCCAAGGTGCAATTTGGGGATGTGCATAATTGCGGCAAAGCCAAAATGAAATGCGACACGTAGGTCCTCAAAGTTCTGCTGACTCCTTGTTTATTTGCCGGTCCGAAGTCTCGTGAAACGTGATAGGTGCGTTTCGTCACCGAACCCTCTTTCATCTCCACAGGGGACAAGTCATCTTCATTCCTGTTATCATTCCATCCCATTGCAGCAGGAATTATCCCAACAATCCCCGGCAGTTTTCCGTCGTTAATGCCAAAACCTGTCTGCTCGCTTGGGGTCACCTGATGTGCAGAGGTTTTTACATTTAAAAAAAAAAAAAAAACCTGGAGATGATTTGGAGCAACTTTGGGGTCATCATTTTTATCTTTATCATTATCAGTCTCAGCAGTATGGAACCCATAGGAAGGCATGGAAAGCGTCTCGTGGTCCTTAAAATGTTTTTATTGCAGAATCTTGGGATTATTTGGGTTGGAAAAGCCCTCCAAGACCATTGAGTCCAAGCTGTGACTGATCCCCACATCAACATCCTGGAATTCCTTGCATGCCTCCAAGGACGGTGACTCCAAACCTCCCTGGGCAGCCTCTTCCAAGCCCTTCCAAATCCATCCTTTCCATGAAATTCCTCCTCATGTTCCACCTGAGCCTCCCTTGAGGTCATTCCGTGTTTTCCTGTCCTTGGTTCCCTGGGAGCAGTTCCATCCCTGGAACTCTTCTGACTAAAATACCGCGCATGAAATTCTCGGTTTTACTCAAAATTTTTTATTTCTAATTGTTTTTCCATCGGGAAAAAAAATCCCGGAGGTGTGGAAATCCCCAGCATTCGGCCTTGAGCTGATGATGCCAAGGACACAAACAAATGGACGTAGGTGTTTGAATGCGATGTCATTCCATAATTGTGAGGCACCTAAATCCAGCTCCATGCCTTTAATCTGCAGGATTTGCATGGACTTGCTCCCTGGAAGCTTGGAAATATTTTTATCCAAGAATCCCCCCAGAAAGGGGATTTTGAGAACCGCACCTCGCCATTTAGGGATCATCTCTGATGCCGCGGAGTCTGCGAGATTGAAACGGCACATCCGTAAATGAGCCAAGAACGAGCCTTTGCATCACGCGTTCCAAATTCCTGATTGTCCCCTGCTCACAGAAAATTCCAGCTCAGCCCTGTTTGGGATTTATGACTTGTGTATCACAGGAGGTCATGAATTCCTAAGAATTCGAGGCAATAATTCAAAGCGCTTCTGTCACATTTTGGCCTTTGCTCCAGAGGATCCATTTTTCCTAAAAAAACCCCACATTTCCTCAGGCCTGTTCAGTGTTCTCAGGTGCCAAATTTGCCTGGAAAACATCAAACCAACAACACCTGGGCAAAGTCTCTTTGGGATCTCCAATCCCTTTGTGGCTTTAGTCAACTTCGTGAATTCCTTCCTCGTTTATCTCCAAATCCCAAAAAACCTCAGGCGGACAAAGGTTCCTCCCTGCCGCTCCCATGGAATTCTGCGGACTTGGCCAAAATTCGGGATTTCACTGTTTTTCCCGCTCAGGATCAAATTCCAGTGTCACATCAGAGATTGGGGCACACGTTGGAGGTCCCTGGGGTTGCTGCTGCTCTCCTGGACCCACCAGACCTCCAGGAGAATTTGGACAATGCTCCCAGGCACACCGTGGGATTCCTGGAGCTCTCCTGCCCAGGGCCAGGAGTTGGACTCTGATGATCCCCTTTAAACTCAGAATATTCCACGATTCTCTGACTCTGAACGGAATTGTCCCCATCACAGCCCCTGCCAAACCCTTCCGGATTCCATCGCCCCCTCCCAAGGGTGCTGTGTCCCCCAGCTGGGGGTGGGAAAGCCAAACAGGTGGAAACCGCCCCCAAAATTCCTGCAGATCCCACTGGGAGTCTAAATTCCATCCCGGCCGGTTTTAATGGGAATTACAGGCACCTAAGCAAATATCCCACCCATAACTTGTAATTCCGATAAACCCGTGAGCCTCTCCCCAGGTGTTCGGTTAATACCGCGAGGAGCTGGCTTGGCAATTCCTGATGCAATTCCAGTGAAGTGACAGGAATAATGGCAGGTGTTAATTTCCCCCCAAGTCGTCACAAGATGAAAGAATTCCCCGGCGATGTTTAGATCATTATTACAAACAAATTTGAAAAGCCTCATAAACGCCAATAATGAACCCAACAATTTCGTCACCCTGATGGCGGCAGGAGTTTGAAATTGGGGCGGGCAAAAGATGCTGATCTGGTACCTCCAGCTGATATAAAAGCTCGTCTCTCTACTCGCTGCTCCAAACGCTTCCCTTGACTTCTCCGAGACTTGGGTAAGTCTGATTCTTCTCTCGTTGCAGCGTATTTTTCGTTGTCTGTTTCAGCTTGAGTTGATGCTCTCCATTCATTCTGTGGGGTGAACCTGCATGGAAAGAAGTTCTAACGACAGAGGTTCTTCTGTCTCTGGGGTGGCAGACACAACTTTTTGGGGTGTGGAATTCTCGGTGTCACCTTGGAGCAACTTGGTGATGCTCTAGGTCGGCTGAGAGCGGGTCAGTCTGTCAGACGGGGAATTGAGGTTGGATTTTGGGAAGGAATTCCTGCCTGGGAGGGTGGGGAGGCCCTGTCAGGGGTTATTCCGTGGATTCCGCACCCCTGGAAGTGCCCAAGGCCAGGCTGGATGGGGCTTGGAGCACCCTGGGACAGTGGAAGGTGTCCCCGCCCATGGCAGGGGTGGCACTGGATGACCTTTGAGGTCCTTCCAACCCAGACAATTCCAATGTTCTCTGACTGCTTTAGTTCCAAATAATCCCTCAAAGAGCAGGGATTTGGACTTGATCCTCATGAGATCTCGATCCTCACGAGTCACTTCCGGCTTGAGGAAATCTGTGATCCTTTGGCACAAATTTTGGTGCATTTAACCCATCTCAAATTTGGCTCAAAAGGTTCCAGGTTTGACAAGGGTGTCACCCCTGCAGCAGCTAAAGTCGCGTGTGTCCTCCTACCACAAATCTCCAGGCTCTCCTTCCCCTCCTTCCTTTCAAGATCCTCCTCAAAACTCTGTTAAGGATTTACAGAACATCGTTAGAGATTTGCTCTTTATTGTCTTGTCAAATGCATCTCTGGGAAACCTGGGCCGTCCCAATCCTATAATCTGCCGTTCCCTCAACTCTCAGCAAAATTGGGATGAGTGGGAAGATGAAGCTACTGTAATTAAGTTCTATATAAACTCCATCTCATGCAAATCCGAGTTTTCCTAATGACTCATCCAATGACCTTGGACAAAGTCACTTCGCTCTCATTGCGTCTGCTTCCCAAGTTTTCAGTTTAGTGGGGAGAGATCAGTTGTAGTTCTTTGCAGGATGTTATGAGGGATGCAATTTTCCAGAATGTTTCTCACGTGCTCTCATGTGTGGACAAGTTTTAGATAATTTTGGGAAAAAAACGTTTTTTGGAAAAGAGCGGCACTGAGATTGCAAAGTAGGGAACGCTCAGAATACTCTACTTGTTGTTTCAATGCAAATTCCTGGATTTTTAAGTCCTCATCTTCTTTTTTAGCCCGTGTTGACCTCCTCCACTGCTCCAAAATGTCCTGCTACGACCTGTACCCCAGCTCCGCCTGCGGCGTCCTGCGGCCCCAGCCCCTGGCAGACAGCGGCAACGAGCCGTGCGTGCGGCAGTGCCCCGACTCCACCACCACCATCCAGCCTCCCGCCGTGGTGGTCACCTTCCCCGGGCCCATCCTCAGCTCCTTCCCGCAGGATTCCGTGGTGGGATCTGCCGGAGCGCCCGTGCTCGGAGCCTCGGGGGCCTCGCTGGGCTCTGGGGGCCTGTGGGGCTACGGGGGTTACGGATCCCTGGGCTATGGGGGTCTCTATGGATACGGGGGCTACGGGGGCCTGTGGGGCTATGGGGGCTCCTCGCTGGGCTATGGGGGTCTGTGGGGCTGTGGGGGCTCCTCGCGGGGCCTGTGGGGCTCTGGGAGATATTTTGGCTCTGGCTACTGCAGCCCCTACTCGTCCTGGTACGGCCGCTACGGCCGCTGGGGCTCCTGCTGACCGCCACGGAAATGTCCCGGAGTAAGGAATGACCGGAAGTCAGATACACAATCCCGACCCCAAAGGAGGCGTTGATGTCCACGGCCACCCCACCCCAGTGGAGATGGAAGAACACAACTCCTCCTTGGTTTATTCGCCTTCTACTCGTCGTCTTCTGAGCCTTTTTTCCGTCTCTGTGTGTGTGATATTTTATTCTTCTAAAATGCAACCTCGCTGTCCGGCTGAGGAAGAGCAGCCACGGAAGGAGTTGCCTGTGATCTGATATTCTTCGTATTCTGCGATGCTTTTCTGTGAATGCTTTTCTCTCATTAAAGTGATTCTGTTCTGCATTAAAACAAATGGAGTTTTAGTTTTAATTTCTCTGGCTGTGGGTTTGCAACGCTCCTCTCCACGCAGGGGGAAAATTCATATCCTTACAATAGGTTGAGGTTCACACTTCAAACCCCCCTGAAATGGGCTGGTTATGATTGAAGTTGATAATTGTCCATAAATCCAGGATTTGGGAGCAGGAATCCTCCTTCCCCAGCTGTCCTGGGCTAAAATAACATTGCAGAGTCACGGAATCATGGGATGGGTTGGGTTGGAAGGACCCTCAAGACCTTCACATTCCACCCCTCCCCACAGGCAGGAACACCTCCCACTGGACCAGGTGATCCCACCACAGTCTTGGACACCTCCAGGGCTGGGGCAGCCAGGAATTCCCTGGAAAAACTCTGCCAGGACCTGCCCACCCTCTCAGAGAAAGATTTCTTCCCAATATCCAACCTAAATTTCCCCTCTGTTGGTTTGAATCCATTCCCTGTGTCCTGTCCCTGAGGAAAAGTCCCTCTCCAGCTTCCCTGCAGATCCTGGAAGGCGGAATCTCACCAGAGCAGAGCAGAAGAGGCTTAAGATATTTTCTATACACGCTAAGATATTTTCTACATTTCAATTTTCCCAGATACCATTTTTCCAGGTTCTCTCTGTTCCAGCTTTTCTTGCTAGTGTGGACAAATCCTTGAAGGAGTTGTTTTTCTGCCAAAAACCACCCAACACTTTGCATTTCGTGATTACACAGAAAGACTTGAGATTTCAGAGTTACACCGTGCAGCCCAGAAAACTTTAAATAATTTGACTGGAAATTGATTTACTTCCTGCCGAGGCTATTCCTGAGGATGGAGCTGAAATACACGAGTGAGAAAATATTTGAGAACCTGAAACTCAGAGAGATGAAAGCTTTTCCGGGAAGAAATTAATTCTGAAGTTTAATTTCCCCTGATTTTGGGGGCAGGACATTCTTCTCCACGGTTTAAAGCCAGGTTGGATGAAGCTCTGAGGGACCAGAGCTAGGCTGAGGTGGAACAAGATGAGCTTAGAAGTCCCTCCCAACCCAAACCATTCCATGATTCCAGGATATTTGATATTTTAGGCTGTCACTGACACCTGAAAGTTCTCCCAAAGGAAATAGCAATGGTGAAAACAGGAGAAAAGAACACCAGAACATGGCAAATTTGATGCAATGAAGTTTTAATGACAGCGAGCAAAGCAATGGGTTTCCAGAGTCTCCGAGAAGCAGGAAACTCTTCTCCAGCCAGAGACACATTCCCACGGGATCGATTGAGGTTCGTTTCCAAATCCCAGCTGTTGATGTGAACAAACAGGACCCACTTTGGGCCCTTTTGCTCTGTATTTACCCCGGGTGACACACAAATGGGGCAGGAGAAGCTTTGAGGCAGAAGCTGAAAGAGCAGAAATTCAAAAGGGGCTGAGCAGTGACAAATCCACGGTCTCTGGATGGAGCGGCGGCGGTTCCGATCTCTTCGGCTGCGAAACGCTCACGTTCCATTCCGTGGGATTTTCCCGCGGGGTTTAGCAGGAGCCGCAGCTGCCGCGGCCGTAGCGGCCGTAGCGGGAGAAGCCAAAGGATCTCCCAGAGCCCCACAGGCCCCGCGAGGAACCCCCACAGGCCCCCAGGCCCCCATAGCCCAGGGATCCGTAGCCCCCAGACCCACAGAGACCCCCATAGAGCCCAGAGCCATATCCCCCATAAATCCCGGAGCCGTAGCCCCCAAATCCCCCATATCCCAGGGATCCATAGAGACCCCCATAGCCCCCAGATCCATATCCGCCATATCCCCCAGAGCCCAGCGACGCCCCCGAGGCTCCGAGCACGGGCGCTCCGGCAGATCCCACCACGGAATCCTGCGGGAAGGAGCTGAGGATGGGCCCGGGGAAGGTGACCACCACGGCGGGAGGCTGGATGGTGGTGGTGGAGTCGGGGCACTGCCGCACGCACGGCTCGTTGCCGCTGTCTGCCAGGGGCTGGGGCCGCAGGACGCCGCAGGCGGAGCCGGAGCCTGAGCCGAAGCCGAAGCCGTAGCCGGAGCCGGAGGTGGAGCACAGATCGTAGCAGGACATTTTTCAGGGGTGGAGGAGGTTAATCTGGAAAATACGTTAATTTATGTTAATTTTAAAGGAACAGGAAATTTTAGGCTGTGCTGAAGCAATCCAAGGGTAGCAGTAATAAATCTGGGAAGGAAATGGATTTTCTATTCCTATTTTTCCTATCACTGTAATCTCCAGGCTGCTCTTGACTTCAGTCCAACAAAGTCTTTGCTCCTCAGTTATATCTCTGAATTTCCAGATCAGATAATTTCTTTAGTATTGCTTTACTCTCAGTTGACTATTTCTACTTGGATTTGATATTTCCTGTTACAAATTCAGGAGAACTCTACCAAACACAGCCACACACAGGCTATCCTTTATCTCCTAAAACACAGCCAAGAAATTCTTTGGGGTGCTAAAATAATACAAATTTGGTTTCAAAACCACTCGACGAACCCTCTCGCACAAGATCTAGAGAAGACTGAGAAATTAAAAACCAAATATCCCACGGAGCAGCGGCAGCCTGACCATAACCAGAGGAGACTCGGTGAAAATCCAGATTTCCAGACAGCAAATTCAGTCCAGAGAGGTTGGAGAGAAAAGGGATTTACCTGGGTCACGAAGGCAGGACAGGTGAGAGAAGTGGATGGAAGGCCTCGGTGCAGACACCTTTTATAGCGCTCCCTGCTCTCCCGCAGGGCACCGCGCGCCTGATGGGTGAGCTCATAATGAGGTCCCAACCCCAAATTGCAGGACTCCTAATTCCTCAGAGTGCTGAAATTGTCTTTGCTGATTGCTGGTGCCCTTCAAACCCACACAGAGCGTGAGCTGAGCATTCCGCCCTAGACCTCTATTGTCTCCGGGCTTCACGTGGGGAATTATTATTTTACGATCCCATCGCTCGCCTTAGCGTTAGGGGAGGAAATAAAGCTGACTTGATTTATTTACTAGTCCTTCGTAATTAGGATGATTCAAGGACACTCATTCTATTGTCCGAGTAAAGGTCCATGAGTGTGATGAACAGGAGCCCTGGGCATGGTGGAATTTGTTTGGGGATCTCAGAGGAGGAAAAAAGGAAAAACATTGGTTTCCTAACCCTAACCCTAATGATAACCATAACCCTAGCCTTAACCATAACCATAACCTAACCCTAACCCTAACCCTAACCCTAACCCTAACCCTAACCCTAACCCTAACCCTAACGATAACCATAACCCTAGCCTTAACCATAACCATAACCTAACCATAACCCTAACCCTGACCCTGACCCTAACCATAACCATAACCATAACCATAACCCTAACCCTAGCCATAACCAAACCATAACCCTAACCCTAACCCTTACCCTAACAATAACCGTAACCCTAACCATTATCATAGCCATAACCCAAGAGATAACCCTAATCCTAACTCTAATCGTAACCCTAACCATAACCCTAACCACAACACTAACCATAACCCTAAACCTAATCATAACCATAATGCTACCCATAACCCTAACCATAACCGTAACCCTAACCATAACCCTAATCATATCCCTAACCATAACCTTAACCATAACCCTACCCCTAACCATAACCATAACCATAACCCTAACCCTGCACCAACTCCGAGCAAGGCAAACACAATCATCAGGAGCATCTGGGAATGGATTTTATATCACAAAATCATATCGTGGAATGGTTAGGGTTGGAAGGACTTTAAAGGTCATCCCGTGCCACCCCTGCCATGGCCAGGGACACCTTCCACAGGGTGCCCCAAACCCTGTCCAGCCTGGCCTTGGACACTGCCAGGCATGAGGAATCCATGGAATAACACCTGACAGGGCTTCCCCACCCTCCCAGGGAGCAATTCCTACCCAATATCCCATCCGAGCCTCCTCTCCGTCAGTTTTAATCCATTCCCTCTTTTCCTACCACTTCAGCCCTTGGAAAAATTCTCTCCCCATGCTCCTTGTTAAATTCATCTGTGTCCTGGTTCTCTTCCAGTCCCTGGGAACAGAGAAATATTTCACCTGACAGCCACAATTCCATGTAAATTGACTTTTCTTAGTTGTTCCCTCGAGCTTTGCTCTCCTTCCTCACGTTTTCCCCTCCTATTTTTCCGTGTCAGAGACACAGCATTCTGTGATTTAAATAAAAAAGAAAAAAATAGATTTTATTCCTAAGGTCAAAGACAGGAAGGTCAAAACCGTGTTACAAGCCACGAGCTGATTATGGGAAAAACCCAAGAGGCCTCAATTTACCAATTTTAATGTGATAATCTCTTGTAATTGTGGGGTGTTTACACCCAGGCTCAGGTTTTATATAACTCTGACACAGTAGGAACAGGTCGGTAATAGCTGTTCAGGACTTATTTTAAAATCCCTTGGAATGTTCTCGTAAAACTTTGACATGATTTATTCAATTTTTTTTTTTTTTTTTCCCGGGACAATGGCTCGGGAAATCCTCAAATGTATCTCCAGGTTTGGAAAAGCTCATAATTTACAAATAATGCGAAGATAACCACGCGGGCGATGATGATAACGATGATAATGACAGAGTAGGACAATGGTGGTGGTGTAAACAGAGAAAGAAACCTCAGCAAAAGGCAGCATTTGCCTTTCCCAGCATATTCGCACCTCGTAATTGCTCTGCGCTGAAAGATGAAACCAAGGACGGGATTAGCTGCGAGATCCTCGCAAAAAACAAAGGGTTTTTATTTCCACCGCAGCTGAATTTGGGATTTCTCCTCTGTGGAATGGTTTAAAGATGGAAGGGACCCTTAGTTCCAACCCCTGCCACGGACGGGGACAGCTTCCACTATCCCAGGCTGATCCAAACCGGCCTTGAACCCTTCCGGAGATGTGTCAATAAAGCATAAATTCAATTATTAATTCAATGTACACTCTGATTATTTTGAGCTTTCCATTCCAATCCTTAAAATCATAAATATCTCTCCCTTCAGACCTAAATTCAGCTTTAAGCTGTGCTTTAAGGGTCAGATAAAACCGAAGGCTTTTCTGGACATTTGTGTCCCAAAACCATTCAATGACTTTACAATTTCTTCAAATGTCTGAGCATAAGTGTCTTGTAAGACAGGAGAATATTTCTGTATGAACATCTCAGTACGCGGTGCCACTCCAAGAAGCTGATACTAACTCATGAATCATTTTTTAGGATGAAAGATGCGCTCATTTCGCCCATCAGCCCTTCAGATGAAAGCACCTCGCGTGAAGTGACGTGATAATTGAAATCAAGAATAAACACAAAGAGCAACAATTTCATCACTTCCAGGAGCAATCAATAAAAAAAAATGTTCTGTGTCAACTAATGAGCTGCTCTCATCCCCTCGGGCGAGTCTGAACTGTATAAAAGCTGTCTCCACTTGGGGTTCTCCCAACAGCTTCCCTTCACTCGTTCTTCTCAACGACTCGGTAAGTCTGGGATTGCTCTTTGCCATTTTTGGAATCTCTCTTTCCATTTTTGGAATCTCTCTTTGCCATTTTTGGAATCGCTCTTTGCCATATTTGGAACCTCTCTTTCCATTTTTGGAATCTCTCTCTGCCAATTTTGGAATCCGCTCTTTGCCATATTTGGAACCTCTCTTTCCATTTTTGGAATCTCTCTTTGCCATTTTTGGAATTTCTCTCTTTGCCATATTTGGAATCTCTCTTTGCCAATTTTGGAATCTCTCTTTGCCACTTTCAGAATCTCTCTTTGCCAATTTTTGGAGTCTCTCTTTGCTGTACAATTCCTCTGCGATGGTCTCTCCCATTGGGAAGGCAAAATTTTAGTCGAAGGGATAAACCTTACAAAAACCTCATGGACAGCTGTTCTTTGCTTCCAGGGCTGGAGTTTCGTTCCAAACCAAACCGAAAGTTTCTTGTTATGGCAGAAAATTCAGTTTGATGTTGGGTCGCCTCCACCGGTTGTGTCTGTGGTGTGCCTGGTCCAAGGTTTATTCCTGTCCTCTCTTGGGGTAAATGGGTGAAATTATTTCGAGAGTTTAAATCTTCCTGGTTCGCAGGGAAATGTTGAACTTAGAGGCAAGCCCACCATTAGATCCTGTTTATTTTATTTTATTACAAATGACCCAAAATGTCCTTAATTCAAGATAAATGGGCAGGAACTCCCTGAGATCAGCCACTGGCTTGGAGTAGGAAACGGAGAGGAACTGAGAGGCATTTAAAACGCTCTGTGAGGCATTTATTTAAGATTAAAAGGGATCCTGGCAGGAATTTTAGGAGCTGAAAGGTGAAGCGCTGGGTTTTTCTAAGTTAATGAGGGCAAGTGGCTTGGTGCGAGAATTTTTCGAAATAATTCAGAGCCTGAAATCAAAATGCTGGCGCGTTAAGCTCAGTGTTGTAGGGATCTCAAAGCCCTGATTCGATGTTTGGAAATTTGGGACAGTCGTCTTTGCAATTCCCTTGTAATGGTCTCATCCAACAAGAGAATCTGAAGAGACAATGAGTTATAATCCCTGTTTTGACGAGGATCAGCACAAAGGAGATCAGCGGGAATGAAAAGCCAGAGTCACGAAACCCTGAATCACAACACGCTCGACTCTTGGAGCCGAGTCCCACTCCTTGCTGATCCCATGACTCACCAAATCACTAGGGCAAATAATTTTGGCTGCTCTCGCTCCATTTTCCTCTTTAATAGACGCGGGGAATTTCTGGCACTTCAAAGCGCTCCTGTCTGGGGACTAGCTGGCGAATCCAGAACCTTTTCCTGCGGGTGAATAACCTCTTGTCCTTGCTCAAATCAGCTCTTGTAGATCGACCTCCACCCCTGAAAAATGTCCTGCTACGATCTGTGCTCCACCTCCGGCTCCGGCTACGGCTATGGCTCCGGTTTCGGCTCCGGCTTCGGCTCTGGCTTTGGCCTAGGCCTCGTGCGGCCCCAGCCCCTGGCAGACAGCGGCAACGAGCCGTGCGTGCGGCAGTGCCCCGACTCCACCACCGTCATCCAGCCTCCCGCCGTGGTGGTCACCTTCCCCGGGCCCATCCTCAGCTCCTTCCCGCAGGATTCCGTGGTGGGATCTGCCGGAGCGCCCGTGCTCGGAGCCTCGGGGGCGTCGCTGGGCTCTGGGGGATATGGCGGATATGGATCTGGGGGCTATGGGGGTCTCTATGGATCCCTGGGATATGGGGGATTTGGGGGCTACGGCTCCGGGATTTATGGGGGATATGGCTCTGGGCTCTATGGGGGTCTCTGTGGGTCTGGGGGCTACGGATCCCTGGGCTATGGGGGCCTGGGGGCCTGTGGGGGTTCCTCGCGGGGCCTGTGGGGCTCTGGGAGATCCTTTGGCTTCTCCCGCTACGGCCGCTACGGCCGCGGCAGCTGCGGCTCCTGCTAAACCCCGCGGGAAAATCGCTCATCTCCGCAACCGACGCCGTTTGGATCCTCGCTCGAGCTCCTGAGGAAGGGGCAGAACATCCGACCTCACACCGCGGAGGCAGAACCCCTCCAGAAATTCCGCTTTTTTCCCCTCCTTGCTTTGTTCCCTCTCCTCTTCCCCGCCCCTGCCCGAGGCCGAATGTGGGGGTCCACCACCCCCCGGCTTCACCCTGGAACCGCTGGGACAAGGATGAGGGAGCAGGGAGGGACAACCTGCCTGTCCTCGCCTCACCTGTCCTTGTCCGGTGTGGATTTCCTGCCCTTGCAATAAAATATTCCTGCAGCCAACACCTGCCTTGGTTTTTCCTTTCCTGGCTTCCCCCAGAGTGGGATTCGGGCTCCCTCTCACCCCTGTCAGACCCAGGCTGAGATGCCTTTTTCAGACCCCCAGACAGTCCTGCAGCTGAGAATCCTCTGTGCCTTATGCTGATTATTCCAGCGGTCAGATTTCCGGCGGTTATTCCAATTATTTTCATGCATTTCGGCACCAGAACAGGGAATGGTCAGAGCTCAGGGACAGCGCCCTGGGGCGCAGGGTGGGATTTTTGGGGTGTCCGTACAGGGATACGAGCCGGACTCAATCCCTGTGTGGCCCTTCCCACTCAGGATTTCCCCGTGATTCTATTTTTGATCTTTAATTTGTACTGTAATTCCGTTTAATTTCACATCTTCCAGGCAGTTAGGAATCACCCAACTGCCTTCGAAGAGGAAGGTTAAAAAATATCGCCTGAAGTCCTCTCCGTGTTCTGAGAAGGAATGATAGGAGGAAGGCGAACAAAGGAAAGCAATTTTTGAGATCGGTATCTGATGAGCAAAGATGAGGCATTGCCTTCTCTTTTTTTCGTTAATCACCGCCATGATAAAGTGGCCCGGGGAAGTTTTGGCTGAACCTGTCAGCAGGTGAGGGAAAAAGAAAAAGAATTGGTGCCTTGGAGAGGATTTACCTCCTCCCTCTTTCAAAGAAAATGTCGTGATCAGTGTCAAGGAAGAGTAAATCTTATTTTTCACGGATAATTTCAATGTTCTTCCTCATACGGGACTCAGAGCCCTCAGAGCCACCCTCAGAGCCCCGAGAGTCACCCTGAGAACCCCGGGAGCCACCAGGAGCCACCCTCACAGCCCTGGGAGCCACCCTCAGAACCCTCAGAGCCCCAGGACCAACCTCAGAACCCCAGGAACCATCCCAGAACCTCGGGAGCTGCCCTTAGAGCCCCGGGAGCCTCCAGGAGCCACCCTCAGAGCCCCGGGAACCACTCTCAGAACCTCAGGAGCCACCCTCAGAGTCCCGGGAGCCACCCTGAGCCCCAGGAGCCCCAGGAGCCACCCTCGGAACTCCGGGTGCCACCCTCAGAGCCTCGGGAGCCTCCAGGAGCCCCAGGAGCCACCCTGGAACCTCAGGAGCCACCCTCAGAGCCCCAGGAGTCACCCTCAGAACCCTGGGAGCCACCCTGAGCCACAG
>VZRL01000715.1:49374-60704 GCA_013397895.1 Origma solitaria
CGGGGCCTGTGGGGCTCTGGGAGATCCTTTGGCTTCTCCCGCTACGGCCGCTACGGCCGCGGCAGCTGCGGCTCCTGCTAAACCCCGCGGGAAAATCCCACGGAATGGAACGTGAGCGTTTCGCAGCCGAAGAGATCGGAACCGCCGCCGCTCCATCCAGAGACCGTGGATTTGTCACTGCTCAGCCCCTTTTGAATTTCTGCTCTTTCAGCTTCTGCCTCAAAGCTTCTCCTGCCCCATTTGTGTGTCACCCGGGGTAAATACAGAGCAAAAGGGCCCAAAGTGGGTCCTGTTTGTTCACATCAACAGCNGCACCAGAACAGGGAATGGTCAGAGCTCAGGGACAGCGCCCTGGGACGCAGGGTGGGATTTTTGGGGTGTCCGTACAGGGATACGAGCCGGACTCAATCCCTGTGTGGCCCTTCCCACTCAGGATTTCCCCGTGATTCTATTTTTGATCTTTAATTTGTACTGTAATTCCGTTTAATTTCACATCTTCCAGGCAGTTAGGAATCACCCAACTGCCTTCGAAGAGGAAGGTTAAAAAATATCGCCTGAAGTCCTCTCCGTGTTCTGAGAAGGAATGATAGGAGGAAGGCGAACAAAGGAAAGCAATTTTTGAGATCGGTATCTGATGAGCAAAGATGAGGCATTGCCTTCTCTTTTTTTCGTTAATCACCGCCATGATAAAGTGGCCCGGGGAAGTTTTGGCTGAACCTGTCAGCAGGTGAGGGAAAAAGAAAAAGAATTGGTGCCTTGGAGAGGATTTACCTCCTCCCTCTTTCAAAGAAAATGTCGTGATCAGTGTCAAGGAAGAGTAAATCTTATTTTTCACGGATAATTTCAATGTTCTTCCTCATACGGGACTCAGAGCCCTCAGAGCCACCCTCAGAGCCCCGAGAGTCACCCTGAGAACCCCGGGAGCCACCAGGAGCCACCCTCACAGCCCTGGGAGCCACCCTCAGAACCCTCAGAGCCCCAGGACCAACCTCAGAACCCCAGGAACCATCCCAGAACCTCGGGAGCTGCCCTTAGAGCCCCGGGAGCCTCCAGGAGCCACCCTCAGAGCCCCGGGAACCACTCTCAGAACCTCAGGAGCCACCCTCAGAGTCCCGGGAGCCACCCTGAGCCCCAGGAGCCCCAGGAGCCACCCTCGGAACTCCGGGTGCCACCCTCAGAGCCTCGGGAGCCTCCAGGAGCCCCAGGAGCCACCCTGGAACCTCAGGAGCCACCCTCAGAGCCCCAGGAGTCACCCTCAGAACCCTGGGAGCCACCCTGAGCCACAGGAGCCACCCTGAGACCCAGGAGCCACCGTCGGAACCTCGGGAGCCACCCTCAGAGCCCCAGGAGCCTCCAGGAGCCACCCTCAGAGTCCCGGGAGCCACCCTGAGCCCCAGGAGCCCCAGGAGCCACCCTCGGAACTCCGGGTGCCACCCTCAGAGCCTCGGGAGCCTCCAGGAGCCCCAGGAGCCACCCTGGAACCTCAGGAGCCACCCTCAGAGCCCCAGGAGTCACCCTCAGAACCCTGGGAGCCACCCTGAGCCACAGGAGCCACCCTGAGACCCAGGAGCCACCGTCGGAACCTCGGGAGCCACCCTCAGAGCCCCAGGAGCCTCCAGGAGCCCCGGCAGCCACCCTCAGAGCCCTAGGAACCACCCTCAGAGCCCCGGGAGCCTCCAGGAGCCACCCTCAGAGCCCCGGGAGCCGCTCTCGGAGCCCCTGGAGCCACGAAATCACCTCCAACATCATCCAGCCCAACCTGAGACCTTTCCCCACTTCAACCCGAGCAGAGAACCCAGGGCCGTGTCCAGTTGAACCGTCTGAGCCAGGACCAGTGGTCCCAGTGACCCCAGCTGGACTCCCCACGCCCCTCACGCTCCAGGATTCCTCACTGGCTCCGTCCCAGGCTTTCCAAGCAGAGTCTCAGACCTCTGGATCTTTAAAATTATTTAATCATGGTGCTAAAACAGAATAACAACTCGGGGTGGTGTCTCTGAGGAGGGAGAAACAAAGGGCACCTCGGGATTTTATACCATCAGAGTCTGGGGCCATCAGCTCCTGATGTGACCGTGAGTGTCCTGGGCTGAACCACAGGACCCCCGGGTCCTTGACATGTTTTGGAGAAAATATATTGAAAATATAAAATGTCAGAGAGCCGCGGCAATGCAAGCAGAATTTCTAAAACCGAGGGAAAGAGCACACCCAATTTCCCTTTCACTGCGAGCGTGTCCCGACAGGCGCAGCAGACAGGGTGAACCCAAGAAAAATGAAAGGAATTAATCCTGAATAAGCCAAAGTGTAGTAGAGAAAGGGATGCGAGCAAAGCAGGAATCACCTGACCTCCCAAAGAGGTAAAAAAATGCGATATGATAAATGAAGAGAGTAGAAAACAAACTGCGGTGAGAACAGAACTGCAGAAAAACACACGGGGACACAGGATTTGGATGCAGGACAAGTTTATTTGTGAGCAGAGGGGCGGGCAGAGAGCCGGGGGGCACACCCCAGCCTGGCCGGGGGTCCCAGGGCAGGTCGGGCAGAGCTCAACTCCTCCACGCCGCCCGGAGACCCCCGCGGGGGCCGCTCGGGGTGGGCTGTGGGGGCTCTAGCAGGGCCCGCAGGTGTCCCAGAGCTTCTTGCTGGAGCGGGGCACGACGCAAGGGCTGCAGGCGGCAGCAGAGCCGGCTCTGCCCAAGCCGCACAGACCTCCCCAGGCCTGGGGGGCTCCGGCGCCGTAGAGACCCCCCAGCCCCAGCGAGCCGCCAAAGGCCGGCGCCCCGGACGAGCCCACCACGGCTTGCTGCGGGAAGGAGCTGAGGATGGGCCCGGGGAAGGTGACCACCACGGGGGGCGGCTGGATCAGCGCCAACGAGTCGGGGCACTGGCGGGCGCACAGCTCGTTGCAGCTCTCGGCGATGGGCTGGGGAACAGCCCCGCTGGATCTGGGGGCTGGTTCACAATTTTTGGCTCCTTAAAGCTCTGGAGAGCTGTTGGAAAGGTCCTGGAGAGGCTCCAAGAGGATCAGCCTGCCCTGGATGACACAAAAGGGAAAGTAAAAAGCCGGGCAGGGCCAGCTCTGCTCGACCAATCTGATCGGGGCTGGGGCAGCTCCTCCCGCTTGCCCCTGGGCTCTTACTCACCCCTGGGCCGTTCGAGGCCCATCAGAAAAACAAAATAGAGAGCGCGGATCGTTACTCCGCGCTTCTAAATCGCTTTCGCTGCCCTCGCTCCTCAGAGGCTCGGGAAAATCGGCAGTCAGCGAGGTTTTCTTCTTTCTTCATGTATTTTGTGGTTCAGAGAGCATTTAAATCGCGGTGTTTTGAACACAAAGCGATGCTGCCGAGCGGAGAGAGGAAATCGTGGGGTCACGGAATGGTTCGGGTGGGAAGGGACGTTGAAATCGTCTCGTTCCTCACAGGGACATTCCCTCCGCCCCGGGTGGCTCCAGCCTGGCCTTGGAGACTTCCAGGGATGGAAAACCTGGGCCAGGGCCAGGGCCTCCGCACCCTCTCGGGGAGGGATTCATCCCCAAAATCCCATCCAAACCTCCTCTCCGTCAGATTTATGCAAAATAAAAATCAAGGCAAGGAAGTTCCCCCGCGCTGGAAGATGTGGGAATCGCTCAAACCCTTCCTGTGCTTGGAGAGTCTTTTTTATATCTTCCCCTGTAGCAAATGCAGGGAAATTTGATGGGGCAGCAAACAAAACACAGAAATTTATTACCTGCAGAGAAAATGAAAATATTGGGGTGAACCTGGACCACGACAAGATATTTCATCTCGGGGGGGATTTCTCAGGAATGAAAAAAAGGGTCTGTAAAATGCACTGGATACAGGTAAAAACCTAAAAGTTGGAATAAAAGATCCTGGCTGTGCTCTGAATAAATCACAGAAAGAGGGTAAATAATCAGAAATGTATTCAGTTCGTTTTTTATGAATAGTGTGTTTTGAAATACAACGAACACAGCAGATCTTAAACTCACAGAGGATTCAACCACGGAGGTCAAAAGGATTTTTTTTAAAAGAGAGAAAATAAGAGCTGCGTTAATTATTAACCCTTGCCTTCCAATGGCACAAATGACGATTTAATTAATGTAATGGCAGGCACCACCTTGTCTCCCGCACATTAAAGCAGGATTGTGCAAGAGTGAAATGTCTAAATCCTTCATGTCATACAACACCGAACATTAGCAGCGTTGAACAGCAGATAATGAATGTTTGTGAAATCATTACAAAGTGTTTTTCTCAAGGAAGGGCCAGAACACGCTCGATAAGAGTTTACACCCACGGCTTCTTGATCTGCCCCTCTGATTTCTCCTCAGAATTGTGAATCACGGGGCTTGATTTCTGAGCATTCAGTACCACGGGCCCTTAAACCTGAATTTCGTTTCCCACCTGAATTCTTCCAACTGAACGAAGCGATTTTTATGTGGGATTGATTCTGCCCCTCTGATTTCTCCTCAGAATTGTGAATCACGGGGCTTGATTTCTGAGCATTCAGTACCACGGGCCCTTAAACCTGAATTTCGTTTCCCACCTGAATTCTTCCAACTGAACGAAGCGATTTTTATGTGGGATTGATTCCAAAACCTTCCTCTCAATGGAAATCTGTTGGCAAATTGTTTATCCTGGAGGATCTCAGCAGACATCCACGACCCCTTAAATCCATCTCAGACCAAAAAAAATCTCTAATTAGGGCTGGAAAAGGCATTTATTCCTGGGCAGCCCTGGAATAAGCTGGTTTCTGCTTCTAATTAATTTATCAGATAATTTTAAAGGGCTGTTAAGGAAAAACGCCCGTGTCAGCCAAAGAGGAGTCTTACAAAACCTCAGGAGCAGACAAGCTCCTGACAAGGTTGTAAAGGAAGAAGCAACATGTGGAGTCAGCTTAATGAGCGTGGTTAATTCCAGTGAGGTCACTAATGATGCCAGGAGCTGCCAGCACCAATTAAGAGCCGAGATTAAAGAAATCAGGGTGGTGAAACTCCGCCATCACACGATAGGAGAACGGGAATGGAATCAGGAGCACCACAAAACTCCGGATTTTCATGACTCAAAGCTGGTAAACAATTTCTTTGAAGCAGAACCCCCGGCCCGAGCGAGATTCCAACCCCTCAGGAATGTTGGGGTTCTCTATAAAAGCTCCGGCGCTTGGGTTCCTCCAGACAATTCTCACAGCTCATTCGCCCTGCGGAGCTCGGTGAGTATCGATTTTTAATTTATTTCTATTTATTTAATCAGAACCAACACCAGAGGAGCTGTAGAAGGTTCTTTTAGGAATGCTGAGATTTAGAACAGCTCTCAATGAAACCAGTGGAAAATGTAGGTACAGGAAATGTGAGAAATTCGAGTGTTTTAAGCTAATTACCAGTTTTAAAAGGCATCTATTAAAACACTTATTTCAGACGATTATTTTAGTATTTTATAAAATTCAAAGCAAGAATTGAGACCATTTTTGAGCAGGTTCTGAGAGCCATAACAAATCCTCCTATTTCAAGAAGAGCCACATCTAACAAAAGGAACTGTGTTAGACTTCCCTAACTGCTTTAGGGAAGTCTGCTGGAGATGGGACTGAGGTTTTTGTGTTATGCTTCAGGGAGAGGAATTATTTCCTTATTTCCAGGAGCAGAAAGACACAACCATGGGGGCAGGACAAAGATCAGTCTGTGGGGTGTGGCCACGCTGGGGATGGTTTCACACACGGAGAGATTTTTGGTACTCAGTGAGCGCTCACCAAGCTGACCAAGGCTGAACATAAAACACCACACAGCGATTTCACTCATTCTGAAAACTCCTCTCCTCATCTTCCTGCTTTTCTCAATCCTTTCAACCCCCTCCTGTCGTTGTCGCAGACCAACCTCCACCCCTGCAAGATGTCCTGCTACGATCTGTGCCCACCCAGAACCAGCGTGGCTGTTCCCCAGCCCATCGCCGAGAGCTGCAACGAGCTGTGCGCCCGCCAGTGCCCCGACTCGTTGGCGCTGATCCAGCCGCCCCCCGTGGTGGTCACCTTCCCCGGGCCCATCCTCAGCTCCTTCCCGCAGCAAGCCGTGGTGGGCTCGTCCGGGGCGCCGGCCTTTGGCGGCTCGCTGGGGCTGGGGGGTCTCTACGGCGCCGGAGCCCCCCAGGCCTGGGGAGGTCTGTGCGGCTTGGGCAGAGCCGGCTCTGCTGCCGCCTGCAGCCCTTGCGTCGTGCCCCGCTCCAGCAAGAAGCTCTGGGACACCTGCGGGCCCTGCTAGAGCCCCCACAGCCCACCCCGAGCGGCCCCCGCGGGGGTCTCCGGGCGGCGTGGAGGAGTTGAGCTCTGCCCGACCTGCCCTGGGACCCCCGGCCAGGCTGGGGTGTGCCCCCCGGCTCTCTGCCCGCCCCTCTGCTCACAAATAAACTTGTCCTGCATCTAAATCTTGTCTCTTTGCCTCTTTTTTCCCCAATCCACAAAGGCCCGAGGGTCTTGGCCGGATGAGGAACTCCACGCGTTTCCTCCCCAAACGGGAGTGAATATTCCCCCCCAGAAGGAAAATAAAGGACAAATGGAAACCAGAGAGGCTTTTGTGCAGCACGAACAGGGGTTTAATGTCAGAGAGAAGATCGACAGACGAGTGCGGGGAATCCAGGTGATCTCGGGGAATCCAGGCCATCCCAGGGGATGCAGGAGATGCAGAATTCTCGGAGCAGGACCAGGATACAGCGAGGGGATGGAAGATTCAGGGTATCCCGAGGGGATGGAGGGCTCAGGGCATTCCCGAGGGATGGAGGGCTCAGGGCATTCCCGAGGGGATTGAGGGCTCAGGGTATTCCTGAGGGATGGAGAGCTCAGGGTATTCCTGAGGGATGGAGGGCTCAGGGTTTCCCGAGGGGATGGAGGGGCTCAGGGCATTCCCGAGGGATGGAGGGCTCAGGGTATTCCCGAGGGATGGAGGGCTCAGGGCATTCCCGAGGGATGGAGGGCTCAGGGTATCCCGAGGGGATGGAGGGGCTCAGGGCATTCCCGAGGGATGGAGGGCTCAGGGCATTCCCGAGGGATGGAGGGCTCAGGGTACCCCGAGGGATGGAGGGCTCAGGGTATTCCCGAGGTGATTGAGGGCTCAGGGTATTCCTGAGGGATGGAGGGGCTTCAGGGTGTCCCGGGGGATGGAGGGCTCAAGCTGCCACTGCCAGCGGCTCCTGCCCCGCGGTGTCCCCACGGCCCGGGCTGGGCTCCAGGGCTGGCACTGCCCGGGGGGGCTTTAGAAAACCCCACAGCTGCCGCGGCGGGAGCGGCCCCATCTCTGCGAGCCAGGCAGGGAATAGCCCAGCCCCCCCGAGGACAAGCCGGAGCTGTAGGAGCGCCCCGAATTGCCCCCGAAGGAGCCCCCATAGCCCCCCAGGGAGCCCCCATAGCCCCCGAAGGAGCCCCCATAGCCCCCCAGGGAGCCCCCATAGCCTCTGTCGCCTCCATAGCCCCCGAAGGAGCCCCCATAGCCACTGTCACCTCCATAACCCAGGGAGTCCCCATAGCCCCCATAGCCCTGGGAGCCCCCATAACCTGAGAGACCCTCATAGTCCCGGGAACCCCCGTAGCCTCCCGAGCCAAAGGAGCCCCCATAGCCCTGCGAGCTGCGGGAGCTGAAGGAACCTGGCCCCGACCACACTGGGCCCACCCAGGCCGATCCCACAAAGCTCTCCTGCGGGAAGGTGCTGAGCACGGGGCCCGGGATGGTCACCAGCACCGGCGGGGGCACGATCAGCGCTCGGGAGTCGGGGCACTGCCGCACGCACGGCTCATTGGAGCTGTCGGCCATGGGCCGGGGGCAGACCAGCTCGCAGGACTCGCTGGGGGAGGACATCTTTCTGCTCTGGGAGGCTGAACAAACCAGGAAAAAGGGTTCAGATCCGGAAATTTCCACCTGGGTCCCCCACTGTGCTTTCCCATGGAAATGGTGAGAGCCCAGAATTCATCGCCTTCCACAAAAATCCCATTCTAAGCTCTCAAGGTCCCTGAGATGTCACACAGAGATGAAAACTCATGGTGTCATCTCTGGTGATTCCCGCACATCTTATGCTGTGACTAATCTGATTTTATCTCTTTTAAATCTGTGGGTTTATTAAGAGCAGCTGAAATTTAGGAATGTATCTGTAGCAAGTTAAGAACTGTCAGATACAACCAGCCATTTTTATAGTTTCCTACTCCTTCACAAGTAGCCCTCACCTTCCAAACTAGAAAATTGACCTTTGTGGGAGAAATATCCCCACAAGGTGGTAAATGATCACTCAAATATTTTTTTTACATTTTATAATTACACATCGGAACTAAAATGCCCAGGAAATGCTTATTCCAAGCGGCATGGTAAAAAATTATATTTTATTATCTAACAATCTTCTGAGAGCCACAGTTTTTTTTCTTAATCTGCCAATCCGTAACATCAACGAATTGGATGGGGGAAAAAAAAAAAGGAAGGATAGAGAAGGATAAAGGAGTTCAAATCGGACTTACCGTGTTCACCGGGGCGGAGAACTCGGGGAGATGAGGCTGGGGAGGCTCGGGGTGGCAAAGGCTTTTATACATTTCCCGAAGTGCTTGCGGGGATGGAACAGCCTCCGTGCCCCGCGTGGAACAGCCCTGACACGGAGGGATTGAATTCTGCTGGCTTTGCACTGCCACTCCCCACGCTCCGAGCGGGCGTGAGGCCATGTCAGGACAGAGCCGAGGTGCTGAAGGATGGGGTGGTAATTAATCCTCATCGCCAGCATCGGCTTTGGGTTCGATGAGTTCGGATTAATTAATTTATCTGTCCTTCAGCATGGTGGCTTTAGAGTGAATCCTGTGAAAATCCGTGGAAGCTGAACACAAAGAGGGAGGCAGGTATCGAAAAGAAAGAAAATATCAATTATCTCCAAGTGATTTAGGAACATGAGGGGTTCTAAGATCAAACGCCATGAATTCGTCATGAATTCTTCGAGAATTCTTCGAGAATTCCTTATGAATTCCTCATGAATTCCTCATGAATTTCGCATTAATTCCTCATGAATTCCGCATTAATTTCTCCTGAATTCCTCCTGAATTCCTCATGAATTTCTCCTGAATTCCTCATGAATTCCCCATTAATTCCTCGTGAATCCCAAGGTGGACTCCATTGTGCCATTCCCTGCTGGCTTTGGGATGCCACGGAGGCAGTGACACTTTGGGGATGTCCCCGATCCCTCCAGGACGATGGGAGGCTTTGGGAACACCTGCCGGAAATCCGGATTTGGTGCATCGGACACCGAAACATCAGCACCCAAAACTGGGCAGGAGCGACCATGGAGAGATGTGTGAACTGAGGGCTTTGAGGTTCAATTCCATTTGAAGGTGACATTTACAGGTGAGACCCCAAGAGACTTTAGAACATCACTTTTAGAGCCCTTTTTTGCAGAACAGAGGAAGTTAAGCCTGAAAATTCAGGTAATTTGCAATCAGGGTCTTATTCGTCCTCTAAAAATAAAGATACTTCAGCAAAATGCTGGCTCATAAATGAAGAAGGAGCTACACTCATTAATCCAGAGCATGGACTCATCATCATCTCGCCAATCACATTACAAATTTAAAAAAAAGAATTTGTATCTCCCCAAACACATTAATACTGAGGAAAATAAAGAATTCGATATCAGGAATGAAAATCAAGCCATTGTCAGCACTGAAATGATCAATCAGAGGCAGATTAGGGAATCAAGGAGTGACATCGGTTGGCATTTTTTAAACGCTGTTTCACAACACGGGAGCTCCTAACTCCGGATAAATCCTCATAACTCCCATCCTTCATTTAATAGGATAATAAGAGAAATTGCAAGCATGGAGTATTAATGAGTATTTGTGAGGCAGCTTAAAGTCATTATCCTGCAGGTACCTCTCATTATTATCAGCAAATCCTGATGACACTTTGCAAGCAGAGCTATTTTATAATTTAGAGGTAATTTATTGCCTCTCTTTTGCAATCTCACAAAATTAGAAAATGATTGCGAGAGGAAAGAAAATAAATAACTGCAGGGTGTCCCGGACTCACCCTAATGAAATGTATTTTTATTTTAATATGACTTCATTAAATTTTCATTTTTTCGTATAGTGGACAGTACTTTGGGAGTGCGGGGGAAAGAAAATTAAGGTTTTTAATGTATTTCTGATTGAACCTCTGGAAGCAGAGATTCCAAATGAAATCATGGAATGTTTGGAATTAGCTTTAGGTGGAGACCGCGCCAACCGTTCCGTTGGGATTTTTCAATTTCTGCCTCTTTGGGGACAACTTTCACAGATCCCCACTCAACAGCGAGGAGAACTTGAGCCCTCTCAGAGCCAAAATTTGCATTTTATTTGGGTGGCCTACACCTGGTGGAGGTGGCACCACAAATACTTCCACACCACGGAAGTGTTACCTCGGCCATCAAAATGTCCGTGAAAATGGGCCTAAAGCAGGCCCGGCTTTTACCGATGTCTCCACGACCACTGTTGGGCTCCAGGTGCCCCAAACCCCCTCCAGATGCCCTCGGAGGGAACTGATTGCCATCAGAGGTTGTGTCACAGCCATGGCAGTTTGGGAGGGATGGTGCTGAGGCGACAGAATCGAAGCGCCCACTGTCGCGTTGGTTTTGCAATAAATGAGCACGAGAGGCACCCGGGGTGGCTCTGAGGAGGATATAAAAGCTGGGATCACCCCCAGCCCTTCATCCACCGCTCCTGCTCACATCCCTGTGGAGAACGAGGTAAGTGGTGGCACTCATCCTCATGAATTCTGAAAATTATTGAGTCTATTTCCTGCTCCTCTTGGCTTCTCTTCCACTGCTCTTACACTTTGGAGAGGATCTTTGCTACAGACAGATTTGTTTAATTTATCCAGCACTGAATTTCTCTGGCAAGGACGATCATGGTGAGAGAAGGGTTGATGGTGGAGTTGACACAACAACAAGATTTCTTTGATAACATCTGTGGGTCGATCTGTTTCCCTCTGATAGCTCAGATTCACTCAATGCTTAATAATTTTGATTCTTCACAGCCACTTTGGTTCAGAAGTCCTCCCCGGTGTGCGTTGTGGCCTCCCAGCGCAGAAAGATGTCCTCCCCCAGCGAGTCCTGCGAGCTGGTCTGCCCCCGGCCCATGGCCGACAGCTCCAATGAGCCGTGCGTGCGGCAGTGCCCCGACTCCCGAGCGCTGATCGTGCCCCCGCCGGTGCTGGTGACCATCCCGGGCCCCGTGCTCAGCACCTTCCCGCAGGAGAGCTTTGTGGGATCGGCCTGGGTGGGCCCAGTGTGGTCGGGGCCAGGTTCCTTCAGCTCCCGCAGCTCGCAGGGCTATGGGGGCTCCTTTGGCTCGGGAGGTTATGGGGG
>VZRL01000715.1:67692-81040 GCA_013397895.1 Origma solitaria
TATTTTATTTTATTTTATTTTATTTTATTTTATTTTGGAAAGCTTGCTGCCTCTCAGACCCAGAACATGTCCCTTTGGAGCCATTGAATTTTTGGAATTCACCACATTCGATCAGGGAATAAATTCAGTGGACACGGCCAAAAATATGAAATTAAACATTTAATCCAGGCCGAGCTCCTCCTGTAATAGAACATCAAACTTCCAACTTTCCTCTGTGTTCTGGTGTTTATTAGGAAAACTTTCTCCTTAAAATCATTAATTCTTTCATTTACCTCCTTTAATTTCACCCCACTAATGACTGCAGTCGGCACAACCTCATCAGCATCTTTAATTACAGTTCAGCATCAGTCTGGACAGGCAGACACAGACTCCAAGCCAGACTTTTCAGAGATTTTGGGAGCTTTATGGGCTGCAGACTGAGTCACGCAGAGCCTCCAGGAGAAGCTTTCCAAAGCTCTTTCCCTCAGGGAGCAAAGCCTACGAACAACACCTTCACCTCGGCAGAGAAAATCAGGCGGAACAAAGCAGCGCCTGGCAAAGCTCAGCTCCGCCAGTCACAACCACTTCAGAAAAAAAAGAAACCAAAAAACTAAGGAAGGCTTAGAAGTAAAAATTCTTTACATTTCAGCCCTTTAGTCTCTTTGGCCCAGACTCGCCTCGCAGCCCCTCCCAGGGGCTGAGACCTGCACCCAAAACGCTCCGGACTGTGCCCAAAAGTGCACAAATTTGCTGCCTCTGCCCCTCCATCTCCCCTCTGAGGAATTTCCACCTTTCCCCTGAGGAATTTCCACTTTCCCCTGAAGAATTTCCACCTTTCCCCTGAGGAATTTCCACCTTTCCCCCGAGGACTTTCCACCTTTTCCCCCGGAATCTCCACCTCTCCCCTGAAGAATCTCCACCTTTCCCCTGAGGAATCTCCACCTTTTCCCCCGAGGAATTTCCACCTTTCCCCTGAGGAATCTCGGCTGAGCTCCCTCCTTTCAAAAGGCTCTTCCCAAGTGCCACATCTTTAAATATTCCCTGTTTGTGCCTCATTGCAGGGGAAGGTCATTTTCTACCTTCGGTGAGGGGTCCAAGGCTTGATTTGAAATGTACAGAAAAAAAAGCATTTTCCGCCACTGAAATCGAACTCGTTCTCCTTTGGTAATTGGGATAAATTGTTTTTGTGGTGATTTCTGAAAGTGGGGACTTTCAAAGGGACAGGAAAAGGGTCTGGGGGAGCAAAGAAGGCCAGGCAGACTCGGAGGGTGATGCAGCACAAATTTAATGAGGCTGAGGGAGCGAGGGAAGGAAGCAGTGAAAAATCAGGAATACATTTCCGTGGCCCAGCGAGGACAGAACCCACTCAGCCCTCTCACAGTGACACGCTCAGCACGTGGGGATCTTCCTTCCCCGTAGATGAAGTGACCTGTGCTGACCCAGCCACGCAGAATAATTCCTAATTGTAGATTTTGCCTATTATCGAATACAAAAAAAAAAAAAAAAAAAGCAGGGCAGGACATTTGATCGGGAACACAAAAAGCACAACAAGAGAGAAGCAGAGGCTTGGTCTGGGGAGATGCCAAACTCCCACAGCTGCCTCAGCTCCAGCCCGGGGGTGCCTCTCGCGGCACCCAAAAACCGCGGCCGTGAGCTCAGTCCTGCTCGGGGGCCGGGTCGGGATTCAGCATTCCCGGTGTTCTCTGCCCGTTCTTGCCTCCCGCCCTAGCAGGGCCCGAAGAAGCCGCTGCGGGTGGCGTTGTACCGCCGGTAGGGCCTGCTGGAGCCCAGCCCGGGGTAGCCAAAGCCCCCCAAGCCCAAGAAACCCCCCGAGTTGATGGGGACGCCCCCGGCGCTCAGGGCGCTCCCCACGGCTGCGGAGGCCGAGGATCCCACGGTGGTGTTCTGCGGGAAGGAGCTGAGGATGGGCCCGGGCAGGGTGACCACCACGGGCGAGGGCTGGATGACCACGGTGGAGTCCTGGCACTGGCGCACGCAGGGCTCGTTGCAGCTGTTGGCCAGCGGCGTGGGGCCGCACGAGGTCTGGGGACATCGCTCGTAGCAGGACATGGCTCGGGATGGACGAGGGGTCACACCTGAGTGCAAGGCAGGAGTTGTGTTACACCCACGGTTACTCGGTTCAGTTATCAGGACAAGAAATTCCCGGGGAGGATTTCAGGAACTGAGCCAGGAGCTGAGAAGCAAACCAAACTCTTCAATACGAGAGGAGGTAAATAAATACAAAAACACGAAATTAAATAAAGAACGCAAAAATTAAACTCTCAAATGCACAACGAGGAGAGAGAGGCTGAAATATCCTCGGTGATCCAGGGAAGAACTGGCAGCAGAACAAAAGAAACAAACCCGTACCATTAATTTAATTTTAGGGTTTTGATTGCGTGTCTGGAGAGATCCAGCTCCGTGCACCCCGAGCAGCAGTTAGGGGTAAAACCCAACCACAAAACGCTCCTGCGGAGAGAGTTCCATGTGCAGCTGGAAAATGAAAGGAAGGATACATTTCACGGCTCCCGCTCTGCCTACAAGGAGGTACAAATTTCAATGTCATTAAGCACCCTTGAAGTGGAAGGCTTTGAAACCTTTCCCAGATGACTTGTCCGGGGTGTGCGAAAAGACAGGAATTCCCTGCTTTGGTCCCACCATGGCAATGAAAATAAAAACTGTGTTTCCTATACCCGTCACGGTCCGGGGGTGTAACCATAACCATAACCCTGACCCTAACCATAACCCTAACAGTAACCCGAACCAGAACCATAAACATAACCCTAACCATAATCCCAACCATAACCATAATCCTAACCATAACCCTAACCATAAACCTAACCCTAACCATAACCTTAACCCTAACCATAACCATAACCCTAACCCTAACCATAACCCTAACCCTAACACTAACCCTAACCATAGCCATAACCATAACAATAACCCCAACCCTAACCCTCAGCTCTCCTCAACTTTTTGATCTTCTCTGCCTTTATCCCCACAATCCCCGATCCCGTTCCCAGAGCATTCCAGGAGGTGTCATCGTGCTCTGGAACAAAATCTCCATGCTTGGATGCCCGGCTGGAATTCCAGGATGGGAAAGACCCTCCAGGATGTAAAATCCTGCTGAAATATAAGTGAACTCCTGGATACTCTTAATTTTCTCCAACTATTAATAAATAGTTGGTGTTGAAAAGGACTTTTGAAGACCCCAGAGTTCCAACCCCTTGTGAAGTTATTCCACCCATTCAATTTATTCATTTTTAATAATTTTAATATTTTCTATGCCGCTTAACATGTCTGAAACCCCGCATTTAAATAAATTCCCATCACAGATTCAAGGATTTCTATAAACCAAGTCAGGACTCCAGAAATTCCACAATCCCAACAGCAAACCCCAAATTTTTAAGAGAAAAAGCCTCCCCCCAACGAATCCAGCGACCAGCAGAACACTGTGGGGGAAAAATCAGATTATTAAAAGGCAAGAACTCCGCAAATAGAGAAAGAGAAGCAGATTTGAACTAACCTTGCTCAGAAAAGAGGAAAGAGGGAAGAGTAGCGGCAGGAAGGAGTTGGGTCGAGTTGGTTTTTATAGCTCAGCCCTGATGGCCTGGGGACCACAGACAGCCTTTGTACCTGGAATTAATTCCCAACGAGTATGTCCTGAATGCCAAATGTTCCACCTGATTAAATGGCTTGTTTACTTTGGTTTTATTTCCTTATCTTCTGGCAGACAGATTCCGTCCCGCGGGCTCCTCTCGTCTCGGGAATTAGGGACCAAATTTATTCCGGGGCCACCTCTCAGTCACAACAAAATGCAGACTCCAGCATATGTTTGACTTTAGTCATAAAGAAAAATACTGAGAATGTCTGGAATACATAATTCATCATTCCAGGGCGTTCTTTTATTAAGGGGATGAGTGTAAATCCTTAATAAATTCCTGTCTCCACCGAGGCTCTGCCTCCAGACGGGCATTGGAATAATCTCAGTTCTGGGTTTGGGGGAGACCCTGCCATGAAAAAGACATTTCATCCACCCCTCAAATCACACAGAATCCAGGGAGGAAGTGCCAGAGCCTGGTGTGGGATTCAGAGGCAAAACACAAACTTATCATGCAGCATTGAGATAGTTTTGTCATATTAAATTTGGGTCCATGGGCAGGGACACCTTCCCATATCCCAAATTGCTCCAGGTCCTGTCCAGCCTGGCCTCGGACACTCCCAGGGATGGGGAATTCATAGAATCACCTGGGTCAGGGCTTCCCCACACCCACAGGGATTAATTCCTTCCCAAATCCAACCTAAATTTCCCCTCTTTCACTCTGACCCCTTTCCCCCGTGTCCTGTCCCTCCATCCCTTGGAAAAAGTCTCTTTCCACATTTCTTTTTGGCTCCTCCAGGTCCTAGAAGGCCACAATTGGGTCACTCCGAAGCTTCTCTTCTCCAGGCTTGGAAAGTTCCCTGGAGATTTTTTTTTTGGGGGGAGATGTGAACATTTTAATTGTTTTTAAGTGGGTCAGACTGGGAATAGCACACAAGGAATTTTGGCACGGCTTGGATTTGATCTCGGATCCCAAGGCAGCCACAAGTGAACAAATTGCTGAGGAGCTGGGAAAAAAAAAAGTCTTTACTAAAGTGTGCTCAGGGTAATTTCATGTTGACATTATTGGAGTCGGTCAAAAAGTACCAGAAATTAAAAGTTCCCGTAAATTGGGAAGATGAAAGAATTTTTAATGGGTGGATGATGCTTCTCATGCAATGCCAGCCCAAACCTAGACTGGAAAACAAAAGTAGGACAATTCCTTTATCAAGAAAAGGTTCCACCTGCCAAAATATGCGTGGGAACTAATTAATGCAAAATAAAAAGCTGCTTAAACAACCTCATAAAGCCATAAATATCTGCAGAGTTATTGCACCCATTTCTCCAACCCGAGCACCCAAAGGGGGCGTGGCTTCCAAACCATCTTCACATCCTTCAGGAATTGTCTCTCCAATGATTTCGGGAATTACAGGCGATGGATAACACCCTGAAAAATACAGAATTCTACCCAAAATAGAACTGAGGACCAAAATTTAATAAAAAGTTCAATATCCTGCACACCACCCCCAACCCCCCCCCCGATGCTGGACTGGGAACGTCCTGGGACACAGCTCCCGTTTTTCCCTTCAGCAAGGGCAAATTTGGGGGTTTATTTCCCCTCAGTCAGACCCCTCATTCTCCCAAATTTCTTGAGCTCCGTGTCCGTTCTCATCCTGGGCTGCCTTTCGGTGTTCCTCACGGAGCCCAGGGGATAACTCACCCCAGCCCTTCCAGTCGCTCCGATTATTCCTTTGGAACGTTCTCCGACGGAAAATGCTTCCCAAGCCCAGACTCCTCTCCGTCTGGGACCATTCACGGTTTGGTTTTGCTGCCCCGAGCCACAGACCAAAGGGGACAGTGCAGGGGCGGCTCAGGCTCTGCTCCGCGAGACCCAGGAACGGCTGGAGCTGTGCCAGGGGACGTGGGAAGGATTTGGGATGGATTTGGGATGTATCTGGGATGGATTTGAGATGGACTTGGGATGGATTTGAGGCGGATTTGGGATGGAATTGGGATGGATATGGAATGTATGATTTGGGATGGATTTGGGAAGGATATCTGTGGGAAATGCTTCCCCCAGGGAATGGTCACCGCCCCAGGAGCGTTCGGACGATGCCCCGAGGCACAGGGTGGGATTTTGAGCACTCTGGGCAGGACTAGGAGGTGGATTTGGTTCCTTCCCATGAGCATATGCCGTGATTCCAGTCCATCTTTTTGCTAAACCCTTCTTCCCCCTAATTTGCAACTTTGCAAGTAAATCATTCTTAATAAACTTTAAAGGTAAGTGTAAAAGATTTGAGAAAAAGAACCCCACCTCTTTTCCTGCTCTGTGGACATTTGGGTTCGCTCCACACTGAACTTGAATTCCAGGAGTCTTCCCTTGAGCTCCTCAAATATTTATATCTTGGCTCCAGGATAATTTAATTTTCAAATAGATTTTGTTTTATGGTTTTACTATTCTTGGATGTCTTTTGGTGGCCACAATGGTAAATGAAGCTTCTGACATTCATGTTTAAATTCTGAGGAGTTTCAGAGATGCCAGACAAGGGACAGGATTTAAAATGTCTCAAGTTGGAATACCCCAAATATACTTTTAAATATACGCGTGGGATAAAAAAATTAGAGAAATAATCCTGGGAATAGAAATGTTCAGTGCTTCTTAAGAGTGTAAAAAACCAAGGAAATTATTTTTTTAGGTGGGTTGTGGTGACTTTTGGGTTCACACTTTCCTCTGTGAAATCTCTGCATAGATTTGCACATAATTCTGCCCCAAGGGGAGGTAAAAAAGGAGAGAAAAACCACAACGAAACTCAAACTCAGATGCAACATCAGTTTAATGATAAAAAGTCAAGCAAAACAAAAGGAAAATAAGTATTTATTAAAGGAAAAGAAGCCACTTAAGCCATTCCAACAGAGATACAGCAAGCAAGATTCCACCTTTCCTGAATTCCTGAGCAAAGCCCCTCCGCTGAGTGCCAGGAATTGCAGCGTGAAGCCACATCAGTGTGAAATGCAAGATCACAGATACAAGGGAACGCATCCAAAGAAGGATTTCGAGGCTGAGACAGCTCGGCCACGTGTCCAGACAGAGCCTCCATCCCTCCCTCCCTGCTGGGCAGCAGCAAGGCCTCGGCAAACGCTGGCCAGCAGCTCCAGCCTCAGGCCGGCCCCGGGCTCGCGCCCTGCTGGGAGAGGCACTCGCTGCTCGTGCGGCGCGGCTCTAGCAGGGCAGGCACCTGCGGCCACAGTAGCGGCCACCAAGGCCAGAGAGCCCCGAGAGCCCAAAGCCCCCCGAGTTGATGGGCACTCCCTCCTCACTCAGGATGCTGCCCACGGCGGCGGAGGTGGAGGAGCCCACGGCGGTGTTCTGCGGGAAGGAGCTGAGGATGGGCCCGGGCAGGGTGACCACCACGGGTGAGGGCTGGATGACCACGCGGGAGTCCTGGCACTGCCTCACGCAGGGCTCGTTGCAGCTGTTGGCCAGCGGCGTGGGGCCGCAGGGCCGGCACAGGTCGTAGCAGGACATGGCTGTGGCTGCAGCGGCACCTGGACAGAGCAGGGGAAACACTGACGGAATGTGAGGAACAGATGGAGATGCTCTCAGGAGAAAGAGCAGAGGCTGCGGAGGAGGGACAGCCTGGACAGGGAAGAAGGGAGATCCAGCAGCCCTGACCCCAAAGGATTCCCTGCAGAGAAATCCCAACGGCTCACACCTGTCCCCAGCAAAGAACAACCCCAAAGAGCTGATGAGATCAGGACCAAGGAGAAGGCTCTCCAAGATCACTGCAGAGAAGCAAAGATTCGATTGAGGGGCAGAGAAAAAGAGACGAGAAAGAGAAGAGTGAGGCAAAGGCTCTTCCTCCTCACCTGTTCCACCGAGCAGGAGAAGGCAGGAGCAGTGGCTGAGGGATCCTGGCCTTGCCCTGCCTTTTATCCTGTCCCTCACCGCCCCGGGCCCACCGGCACCCTCGGCACATGGAACGTGTTTGCCGAGCTCATCCCGCATGCAAAACATCCCAATTAAAGAAATGGGGCCATTGCAGCGCTGCTGCTTTTTCATTTCCCTGTGCAGGACGTGCCCAGTCAGCCTCCCAGGCTCCTTTCAAGTGCCAGGATTAGAGGCCGAGATGTGTCCAGGGGCAGTGCCCCGTCAGCAGCAGGGACGGGTGATGCAGCCGGGCTGAGGAGTGTCCGACATCCCAAAGAATCCCAGCCCTGGCCCTCGGGGCACGGCTTTAAAGGGTTTGCTGCTGCTGGGGCCGCACTGCTCAGAGCCCTGAGGCTCCAGCCTTGCCATGCCCTACCAGGGTGGGCTCCGAGCTTCCACTCTGCCCACTCGCCCTGGCTGTCCCCTCACCCCTCCAGGTAGGGCACTCTGGGGCTGCCCAGGGATCTTTGGATTCCCCAGCCCTGGAGGTGTCCGGGGAAAATGAGATGTGACACTCAGTGCTCTGGGTTGGTGACAAAGTGGGGATCGGGCACAGGTTGGACTCAATGATCCGGGAGGGTTTTTCCAAGCTGGTGATTCTGGGATTCCTTCAGGTGAGGGACCATCCTCAGTCCGTTTGAAGATCTGGCAGAGGACACGGGTCTGTCTCTGCACCTGAAAGTCACACCCTGCAGGGCCAGGGACTGGCACCAGCAGGACAGGGGGACACCCCTCAGCCCTGGCTCCATCGCCAGTCCCTGCTGATGTGTCATTTTCCCTGGAAATGTTTCGGCCTCTAATCCTGGCACTTGAAAGGAGCCTGGGAGGCTGACTGGGCATGTCCTGTCACAGGGAAATGAAAAGGCAGCGTTGCAGGGCAAAAATAAAAGCACTAATTTTTGTAATTGGGATGTTTTGCATGCAGGATGAGCTTGGTAAACACATTCCCTGTGCAGAGGCTGTCCCCGAGCCCGGGGCTGTGTGGGACAGTATAAAAGGCAGTGCGAGTGCAGGATCCCTCATCCACTTCTCCTGCCTTCTCCTCCTCGCTGAAACAGGTGAGTAGCAAGAGCTTTTCCCTCTGTTTCATTTTTGTCTTGTCTCTCTATCTCTTCTGCTTCCACTGGGGATTTTCAGGGACAGTTGGTGACGATCTCTCTCCTGCAGCCACAGCCATGTCCTGCTACGACCTGTGCCGGCCCTGCGGCCCCACGCCGCTGGCCAACAGCTGCAACGAGCCCTGCGTGAGGCAGTGCCAGGACTCCCGCGTGGTCATCCAGCCCTCACCCGTGGTGGTCACCCTGCCCGGGCCCATCCTCAGCTCCTTCCCGCAGAACACCGCCGTGGGCTCCTCCACCTCCGCCGCCGTGGGCAGCATCCTGAGCGAGTCCGGGGTCCCCATCAACTCGGGGGGCTTTGGGCTCTCGGGGCTCTCTGGCCTTGGTGGCCGCTACTGTGGCCGCAGGTGCCTGCCCTGCTAGAGCCGCGCCGCACGAGCAGCGAGTGCCTCTCCCAGCAGGGCGCGAGCCCGGGGCCGGCCTGAGGCTGGAGCTGCTGGCCAGCGTTTGCCGAGGCCTTGCTGCTGCCCAGCAGGGAGGGAGGGAACCGTGGCCGGCTGAGGCTGCTGCTTGTCCTGCTTTCTCCTGCGCCTCCTGAGCCCTGCTGGGCCCTGCTCTCCTGGCCCAGGGGCTCATCCTCAGCCCGCCACGAGCAGCAGCACACGGCTCCTGCTGCTCCTGCTGGCCACACGTGTGTGCCACTGCTGGCCACGCCTGCCCGGCTGGCCCTGCTCCTGGGACAGCCCTGTCCACCCCTGCTTTGGTTCTGCCTTCACACTCAATAAAGTTTTCTCTGCATTGGATCTCGAGTCTCCTGCATATCCTTCCCTGCTGGGCTGTGCAGCTAGAGCTGCTCCGTGGGGCATGGGATGCCCTGGGGGGAACTGGGTGGTTAAAGACTGGGGAGGAACATTTGTCACACCTGGGGGAGTTGGGAACCTCCAAGGGCCACAGTCCCCGGCAGTGCCGTGGGGCAGTGGGAGCAGTGTGGCTTTGGGTGAGCAGGAGGTGCCGTGGGGACAGCAGAGCCGCGACAGAGGTTGGACAGCTCCCGGCTGGTGAATCAGGCCACCGACCCGATGGTTTCTGTGCAAGTGTCACCCACCTGCCCAAGGCCACGACTGTGCTTTGTCACCTGCAATTGCACCTTCCCTTCCTTCCCCCGAGCGCTTCATCCCAACCCTGGATGCACAGGGAGTCCCAAACGAGTTGAAGGGACATGTGCCACACAGTGCAACTCTCACACTCAAGATGATGCTTCATTTTCTTTTCCTGCCTTCTGTGGAGTTTTTCTCCACAGGAAATTGTTTGTACCTGGCCCTGCAGTTGTCTCGTGGCAGTCAAAGGCTGCTCTTCTGCCCTGTTTTGGGGTTCAATGTGTGAAATAAAGCGATCCTTCCAAGCTCCCCTGTCTCTTTATCTGCTGGAAGACCCTGTGGAAATGCCCTCCCATCCGTGTCTGAGCCACGAGGGGACATCTGCAGAAATCAGGCCAAAATGAGCCCACGGGAGGGAGGCAGCACCCCCAGGACACGCTCTGAGAGAACCTGAGGGTTGGGACCCCCGAGACCTTCTGGAGACCCTCAGAGTGGAGGGTGGAGTCAAGGGCAATGGAGAGAGGCCAGGAAATGCATTTGTTGCCTTTAACGCTTTGTCTGTGGAAGGGATTGAGGTGGAAATGTCAAGGATGGAAACTTGGAGTGTGTTTGGAAGGAAATCTCTGTCAGATCTGCCCTGATTCAGTCACACACGGGGTTTTCTTCTCAATGTATTTGCTTGGAGAAACACCTGTCGATCCGAGAGCTCCCTTCGCCTTCCTGAATGAGGAATTTGGCCTGGACCTCTGGGACTGGAAATTTTCCAGTCTCTGACGGAGTCCCAGCCTCGTTTGGGTGGGAGTTTTGCCCACCCTCTGCCACGAGTGGTGTCCCAGTGGTGCTGGGGGTGGAAATATTCCCGAGAGTTCGGGGTCATGTTCAGGGTCTGGTCAGAGGTAGGGGGGGAAAAGAAGTGGAGGAATGGCAGAAAGAAGAGTTTTGGGGTCAGATGTTCTCGTTAGGGAGTGTTTCCTCACAGGATAACGACCCTGACTAATACTTGTTTTCGGGAAGCAGCGTCCTTCCTTCTGGAACATTCCTGTTCTGCTGATTGGAGAGCTCCAGGCAATGCTGAAAGATGCGAAAGGCAGAAAAAATGAGATAATTCCTTCTAAAGGCAATATGAGATCCCAAAGAAAGTTCAAAACCAAGCCATGTAGTCTCTCTGATGAATAAATGATGCCTGAGAAGGCTTGAAAGGGCTTGGAGTCACAGAGAGCAATGTCTACGGCCAAAGCCAGTCCTTTAATCCTAGGTTTCTAATGAAAAAAACTGCATTTATTACTCCAAAGGCTCAAAGGCTGCCTCAGGAGGGAAAGGTGCTGACATCACCTGGAAATACGGCACCACTCCACCCAGCTGACTGAAACACCAGCCCGGTTCTGGCTGAAAAATACCCTAAAAACATTTTGGCCTCTAATGCTGTCACTTGAAAGGAGCCAGTTTGGCTGAATGGGCATGTCCTGCATGGGGAAATGAAAAGGCAGCGTTGCAGGGAACATAAACAACCTCGAGTTTCCTTAATTGGAATGCTTTGCATAAAATATGAGCTTGTTGGTAAACACGTTTGCTGTCAAAGGCGCGTCTGGGCCTGGGGCGGTGTGGGATGGTATAAAAGAGATTCCAGCTGCAGGATCCCTCATCCACTCCTCCTGCCTTCTCCTCCCGAGAGTACGGTGAGTAGGAAAAGCCTTTGCCTCGCTCCTCTTTTCTGCTGGTTCTCCTCTTTTTCTTTGGGCTGTGACCAAATCTTTGCCTCCATGCAGACCTGAGAGTTTTGATATTTCTGTCGCCATAGGTGCAGTCCTTGCTCTTCACTGGGGACAACTGGGAGCTCTGGGGTTTTCTTTCCAGGGGACACCTGGGGATCCAGGCTGTGCCTTCTCCGCAGCCTCTGCTCTTTCTCCTGAGAGCATCTCCATCTGTTCCTCACATTCCGTCAGTGTTTCCCCTGCTCTGTCCAGGTGCCGCTGCAGCCACAGCCATGTCCTGCTACGACCTGTGCCGGCCCTGCGGCCCCACGCCGCTGGCCAACAGCTGCAACGAGCCCTGCGTGAGGCAGTGCCAGGACTCCCGCGTGGTCATCCAGCCGTCACCCGTGGTGGTCACCCTGCCCGGGCCCATCCTCAGCTCCTTCCCGCAGAACACCGCCGTGGGCTCCTCCACCTCCGCCGCCGTGGGCAGCATCCTGAGCGAGGAGGGAGTGCCCATCAACTCGGGGGGCTTTGGGCTCTCGGGGCTCTCTGGCCTTGGTGGCCGCTACTGTGGCCGCAGGTGCCTGCCCTGCTAGAGCCGCGCCGCACGAGCAGCGAGTGCCTCTCCCAGCAGGGCGCGAGCCCGGGGCCGGCCTGAGGCTGGAGCTGCTGGCCAGCGTTTGCCGAGGCCTTGCTGCTGCCCAGCAGGGAGGGAGGGAACCGTGGCCGGCTGAGGCTGCTGCTTGTCCTGCTTTCTCCTGCGCCTCCTGAGCCCTGCTGGGCCCTGCTCTCCTGGCCCAGGGGCTCATCCTCAGCCCGCCACGAGCAGCAGCACACGGCTCCTGCTGCTCCTGCTGGCCACACGTGTGTGCCACTGCTGGCCACGCCTGCCCGGCTGGCCCTGCTCCTGGGACAGCCCTGTCCACCCCTGCTTTGGTTCTGCCTTCACACTCAATAAAGTTTTCTCTGCATTGGATCTCGAGTCTCCTGCATTTCTTTCCCTGCTGCTGTGTGCAGCTAGAGCTGCTCTGTGCAGCATGGGATGCCCTGGGGGGAATTGGGTGGCATTGGAGGGAGGGTGGCCTTGTGTGAGTGAGCCCAGGGTGACCGGGAGGTGCCCCAGGGGACATTTGAACCAGGAGGAGGAGGGCATTGGGTTCCAGTTGATGAAGCAAACATTGACCTTCCAGAAGACATTTCTGCGCAGGTTTACCATCCCCATCCCAAAGCCATTATTGTGCATTTCCGCCTGCAGCTCTTTGTATTTGTTGCCCCCATCCAAGCACAGTGTCCAACCCCTGGGACATGAGGAGAACCCCAAGTCCATTCTCACAGAAAGTGTCCTGGGGCACAGCCTCCATCCCCTGGGCTCATCTTGACCTTGTTCCTGCCGATGTCCCCTCGTGGCTCAGACACGGATGGGAGGGCATTTCCACAGGGTCTTCCAGCAGATAAAGAGACAGGGGAGCTTGGAAGGATCGCTTTATTTCACACATTGAACCCCAAAACAGGGCAGAAGAGCAGCCTTTGACTGCCACGAGACAACTGCAGGGCCAGGTACAAACAATTTCCTGTGGAGAAAAACTCCACAGAAGGCAGGAAAAGAAAATGAAGCATCATCTTGAGTGTGAGAGTTGCACTGTGTGGCACATGTCCCTTCAACTCGTTTGGGACTCCCTGTGCATCCAGGGTTGGGATGAAGCGCTCGGGGGAAGGAAGGGAAGGTGCAATTGCAGGTGACAAAGCACAGTCGTGGCCTTGGGCAGGTGGGTGACACTTGCACAGAAACCATCGGGTCGGTGGCCTGATTCACCAGCCGGGAGCTGTCCAACCACTGTCGCGGCTCTGCTGTCCCCACGGCACCTCCTGCTCACCCAAAGCCACACTGCTCCCACTGCCCCACGGCACTGCCGGGGACTGTGGCCCTTGGAGGTTCCCAACTCCCCCAGGTGTGACAAATGTTCCTCCCCAGTCTTTAACCACCCAGTTCCCCCCAGGGCATCCCATGCCCC
>VZRL01000716.1:14603-25273 GCA_013397895.1 Origma solitaria
ACCACGAGCGCCAGGGTCAGGTTTGGGCACTTCTCTGAGCTTTGGGGAGAGCTCTGTCCTGCTGGGTGCAGTTTGGGCAGAAAAAAACACCACCAGGGTCAGGTTGGGGCAGTTCCCTGGGCCTTGGGAAGAGCTCTGGGTGCAGTCTGGGCAGAAAAAAACACCACCACGAGTGCCAGGGTCAGGTTTGGGTGGATCTCTGCGATTTGGGGAGAGCTCTGGGTGCAGTTTGGGCAGAAAAAAATGCCACCACGAGCGCCAGGGTCAGGTTTGGGCACTTCTCTGAGCTTTGGGGAGAGCTCTGTCCTGCTGGGTGCAGTTTGGGCAGAAAAAAACACCACCAGGGTCAGGTTGGGGCAGTTCCCTGCGATTTGGGAAGAGCACTGGGTGCAGTTTGGGCACAAAAAAATACCAGGGTCAGGTTTGGATGATTCTCTGAGCTTTGGGAAGAGCTCTGGGTGCAGTTTGGGCAGAGCCCCAGCCCCCCTGGATATCCCAGGGTTGTTTTCTAGCCAGGAATGCTCTCCCGGCAGGAGCCAGGGCTCTGTTTTGCATATCCTGGCGCAGGGTCACCGATTTGACACCCTGCGAACGCCCTCAGACCTCACTTGCCTTTGCTTTGGGGTTTTTTTATTTATTTTCTCTGAACTCAACCTGCTTTTCCCGGGCTCGTGTGACAGAGCCAGCCCGGCAGAGGCTCCCAGAGGGAACACAATCTGCTTTTAGCAGGAAATAAAGAGAATTTCTGCAGGGAGCCAGGCCGGTCCTGCCAGCTGGATGAGACACGAGCCGGGCTCAAGCTCTGAACCCCAATTTTTGGGAGGATTCAGCTGGAGCAGACCCCAAATGAGCAGCAAAGAACCTGTGGGAGGGGAGCCAGGGGTCAGCCTGGAAGGTTTTCCACAATTCCCAACATCCCAACTCTCCCTCAGCTGCAACAAGAGCATGGGGGGGACACAGAACCCCCAAACCCCAAATAATCCCCAGCCCCACACGGCCCTGCCACCCCCAGCTGTGCTCCCAGGACCTTCGTGTCCAGCAGGGAAGCTCCAAACCAGGCCAGGTTTGCACGGAAAATAATTTTTTTTTTGTCCCCTGAGCCATCGCCAACCTCTGCGAGAAGGGAGGTGCCAGCCCTGCGCCCCCCAGCAATTAATTAATCCCCAGGGGTGAAAAACTGTTCCTCACACCCCCAAGGGATCCCCTCCTTTGTTTCCACCAGCTCCAGCAGAAAAATCATCACACGGATTCGGGAAAGGAGGAGGAGGAGACTCCAGAATTCCTTTTCTGCTGCCATCAGGAGTCCTTGACACCTCGATCCCTCCAGATAATTCACAGAGGGATCAGAATTCCCAGGACAGCTGTTGGCAGCTCCGAACCAAAACAAGCCTGAGAACGCTGGAAAAAAATCCTATCAGCACCAGGAAAATCCAGAGTGGGAACACGAGGGGGAGAGGCAAAGTGCTGGAGCTCACAGGGGGCTTTGCCTCATGGCAGATGGGGGGAAAAAAAAGTGTTGTTTATAATTTAATGTTTTATTTAACAATGGAAAATGACGGGAAGGAAAAGAGCATGGATTTAAATTGTTGGGATTTAAAATTGCTTTTTTAAAATTTTAAATTGTTGGATTTAAATTGATGTTGGGGAGGAATTCTGCCCTGGGAGGGTGGGGAGGGGCTGGGATGGAATTCCCAGAGGAGCTGTGGATCCCTGGGAGTGTCCCAGGCCAGGCTGGAGCACCCTGGGACAGGGGAGGTGTCCCCAGACATGGTAGGGGTGGCACTGGGTGATTTTAATTTCCCTTCCCACCCAAACCACCCTGGGATGTGTGACCCCCCCAAGCCCCGGGGTTGTGCAAGCGCCTGCAGCAAACCATTCCCCAAATGACGACATTTTCAGTTTCTCTTCGGCAGGAAATGACTCTCTGCAACCCAAACATTTCCTCCCGAGCACGACCTCCCCAGGAGCTCTTTCTGCACATCCCAAGCCCAGGCTGGGATGGATCCAGGCAGTGCCACTGAGGCAGGAGCTGTGCTCATTTTCTGCAGAAATTCTGCCCTTCCCGCGCTGGAGTGACAGAGCTGCTCCTACAAACTCATTGTCATTGTTCAACTCCCACTACAACAAAAATAAAGCTCTTTAGGGATCAAAAAATCCCTTTTTGGGGCAGTTGTCACCTTTCCCAAAGCGGCCAGGTGGTGAGAGCCCGGAGCAGGGATGGATCCAGGCAGTGCCACTGAGGCAGGAGCTGTGCTCCTTTCCCGCAGGAATTCCGTCCCTATCCTGTGCTGAAGCAACAAAGTTGCTCCTACAAACTCATTATTATTGTTCAACTCCCGCTACAACAAAAACAAAGCTCTTCAGAGATCAAAAAATCCCTTTTTGGGTCAGTTGTCACCTTTCCCAAAGCGGCCAGGTGGTGAGTGGATCCCAGCCTGCAGCTCGGGATTTATTTCCCTCTGCCCAGCACACCTTTCCAGGCTCCGCGGGAATTTTCCAGTGGCACCAGAGCATTTTTTCTGCTCCCCAGCACTTCCAGGCACTTGGTTGAGTGGGATTATCCCCGGCCCTGGAGCGAGGAGGGAACTCAGAGCCCAGGGAGCTTTTCCTGGGAAGCACCTCCCGCTCCGGGAAGCCGGGCACCACTTTCATTTTCTCGCTCTCCTCTCCCCGCCGAGGAAATGCCCTCGTGAGCAACCCCGGAATTCCAGAGTGACAACACCCACGGAGCTGCTCCAGCCGTGACTGGGCACAAAACACCTCCTTGGGCTGTGCCAGGGCCTGGTGCCACCTGTGCCCACCCCACACCCAGGGGGACATCCCCAATCTGTGACAAGTCCAGCAGGGACAGACCCAGAGGGAAAACGGGGAAAAAAACCCCAAAAAACCAGGGAATATTTCTTTTGAAATATTTGCGGGACCTGCAGCCTCTCAAAGCCAAAGCATTTCCTCTTCTCTCCCCTTTCTGCTCTTTCAGGGAGCCCTGAAATCGAGGAGGGATTGCAACATCTTGTGATTCACCCACAGCAGCACCGAGGCAGGCTGGCTGTTCCCAGCTTTGCTTTTCCTCCTATTTTTTAAGGCCCCACAGCAGCAAACTGGCAAGGCAGGGAGAGGAAATACCCTTCAGGGTGCTTCCCGCCGCTCTGGAAATATTGGGAATTCTTCCCTGAGTCTGCTCGAGCATCATCAGCTCCCCAACCCACCCTCAGCCCCTCCTCAAATACCCTGACCCCAACAAAGCCACCATGGGGTGACACCACGTCTGTGACACCCAGACTGTCCCCACCACCCCATCCCAGCAGATTTTCCCTCCTGCTCTGCAATTCCAATGCCCCAGGAGGGAAAAGCTGCCCCGGGGAGTTCCCGATGCAGTTCCAGGCCAGGAGGGCACTGGTGGCATCTCCCAGCCCGGGGAGCAGCACTGGGATGTCACCTTTGCCCCAGGGCTGTGCAAAGCTCCCCCGGGGAGCAGAGCTCCAGATCCAGAGAGGATTTTGGGGTGACACCTCGGGGACCTGCCCAGCGCATTCCCTGTCCCGGGAACCTCGTGCATCCCAGCATTTCATGTGCACCCCAACACTCCCCGCACGCTTTTCCCATCTGCATCCCAAAATTCCTCACACATTTCCACCTTTCCCAACGTGGAAATCTTTCCCATGTGCACCCCAACGCTCCTTCCACGCTCCTCCCTCTCCTCGTACCCCAATTTCTTGCACATTTTCCTCCTTGGCACCCCAAAATTCTCACACATTCCCACCTTTCCCGCACCCCAACGCTCCTTCCACGCTCCTCCCTCTCCTCGTACCCCAATTTCTCGCACACTTTCCTCCTTCGCAGCCCAACAACTCTCACACATCCCTCACACCCCAACAACCCCCGGAACCTCCAGCACTTCTTGCACCCCAAAAACTGCTTCCACACTTCCCCGTTTGCACCCCACCAGCGCCTCGCACACCCTCCCCACCTCGCCCTTCCCTGCACCCTAAAACCCCTTGCACACCCCATACACTCTGTCCCTTCCCCGCACCCTAAAACCCTTTACACACCCCATACACTCTGTCCCTTCCCTGCACCCTAAAACCCCTTGCACACCCCATACACTCTGTCCCTTCCCCGCACCCTAAAACCCTTTACACACCCCATACACTCTGTCCCTTCCCTGCACCCTAAAACCCCTTGCACACCCCATACACTCTGTCCCTTCCCCGCACCCTAAAACCCTTTACACACCCCATACACTCTGTCCCTTCCCTGCACCCTAAAACCCCTTGCACACCCCATACACTCTGTCCCTTCCCCGCACCCTAAAACCCTTTACACACCCCATACACTCTGTCCCTTCCCTGCACCCTAAAACCCCTTGCACACCCCATACACTCTGTCCCTTCCCCGCACCCTAAAACCCTTTACACACCCCATACACTCTGTCCCTTCCCTGCACCCTAAAACCCCTTGCACACCCCATACACTCTGTCCCTTCCCCGCACCCTAAAACCCTTTACACACCCCATACACTCTGTCCCTTCCCTGCACCCTAAAACCCCTTGCACACCCCATACACTCTGTCCCTTCCCCGCACCCTAAAACCCTTTACACACCCCATACACTCTGTCCCTTCCCTGCACCCTAAAACCCCTTGCACACCCCATACACTCTGTCCCTTCCCCGCACCCTAAAACCCTTTACACACCCCATACACTCTGTCCCTTCCCTGCACCCTAAAACCCCTTGCACACCCCATACACTCTGTCCCTTCCCCGCACCCTAAAACCCTTTACACACCCCATACACTCTGTCCCTTCCCTGCACCCTAAAACCCCTTGCACACCCCATACACTCTGTCCCTTCCCCGCACCCTAAAACCCTTTACACACCCCATACACTCTGTCCCTTCCCTGCACCCTAAAACCCCTTGCACACCCCATACACTCTGTCCCTTCCCCGCACCCTAAAACCCTTTACACACCCCATACACTCTGTCCCTTCCCTGCACCCTAAAACCCCTTGCACACCCCATACACTCTGTCCCTTCCCCGCACCCTAAAACCCTTTACACACCCCATACACTCTGTCCCTTCCCTGCACCCTAAAACCCCTTGCACACCCCATACACTCTGTCCCTTCCCCGCACCCTAAAACCCTTTACACANGGGGGGGCACTGGGACCGCGCGCTGCCCCGAGCCCTCTTTAAAGCCGCGCTTGCCACGCCCATTCCGGTTTCACCAATCAACGCGGGGCGCGCTCAGTGACATCACCCAGCGGGAAATGATTGACAGGAATATTAATGAATAGTAGATGAGATGCGGCGCGGCGCAGGGCTGTGATTGGCTGCGGTGGCGGAGGGGGCGGGGCGTAGCCCTGAGGGGCGGGCGCTGCTCCGGCCCCGCCGCTGTGGGGACTCGGCCGCGGCTCGGAAATGTCACCCGGAGCGACAAGCGCGGTGTCACACCGAGCCAGCGGCAGCGAGCGAGGCTCTGTCGGAGGGAGGAGAGGGGTGGTGATCCCCTGGCTTGTGCCGTGGGGGAAGATGCGGGGGGAAGGAAGGGGAGATTCAGCAATTCCTGCTGGCGGAGGGGTTTGAGTCACAGCTTTCTCCAGGGTGAGGGTCCCTGGAGGGTGGCACGGCTGGGACACCCGCGGTGTCACCTCTGCATAGCCTGTGCGAGCACAGAGCCCTCCTGAGAGCGTGTGCGGCCCTCAAAGCTCACAGCCACCCCTCCGGCAAGGACAGGGACCCTGCTGCCATCCCCCCATGGAGACCCCACGGGCAAAGGGCAGATTTCCCCGCAGGGTCCCCAGAGCAGCCCCAAGTTATCCCCAAAGCACAAGCTCAGAGCCTGCCTTGCTGCCCCAGGGGGAGCTGCCCAAAGCAGGGTTTATCTGGGGTTTTTTGGGGGGGTTTGGAGCTGTCTCCGTGTCCCCTCTTGTCACCACCGCAGGATGAGGTGCCACAGCCATTCCCCTGCCTGGGCTCGGCTTCACCACAGGGGAAAAAAAAAAAAAATCCATGGAATGGCTTAGGAAAGCTTCGTGCCCTTCCCTGAAAGGCTTTTTGGGAGGAAGGGATCCACAGAATCCACATCCCTGGCTGCAGTCCCTGTGTGTGGGAGGAACGAGCTCCCCCCGTGCCCCTGCTCCCCAAAAATGCCTCTCTTCCCTCATATTTTACATGATTTCCTTATTCCACCACAAAAACAACCCAATCTGGGTGAATTCGGTGCTCTCCAGGAGAAGGAGGCAAAGTCTTTGTGGCCCAGGGGATGGCTCGGACTTTATTCTATTCCTCTCCAAAGGATTATTTGGAATTCGACCTTGCAGGGAAGGAGGTGTAGCATGTACTCAAAATCAAGGTTAACCATTCCCGTGATAATGCAGGGCAATTTATTGCTGCGGGGGCCTTGGGAAGGAGGAAAACCACCCTGAGAGCCTGAAGAGAGCAGGAAAATAAAAGTGTTTGGTTTGGAAAGGAATACACACGAGGTGAGAAAACGCAGGTCTGGTGACATCTTGGCTTCCTGGAGAGGCGCTGGGGCCAGCACGTGCTGTTCCTTTCCCTCTTTGCCATATTTGTGCTGGGAAGCCTCTGTTCCCCGTGGGAGCTGCTGGAGAAAATAACAATAAAGGGCAGCGTCACGCATGGGGCTCACTCCTGATGGATTCCAGGGAGCTGGCAGTGCTTCCTGCTCCTGGGAAAACGCTGCCCCGGGAGGTGGGAGAGCTGCAGGTGACAGCCAGCTGCTCCCCCAGGGCGTCCCAGCCGTCCCTGGAAACCCTGACTGTGGAGAGCTGAGTAAAAACCCTTCAGCGACACAAAATTTAACCCAGGGATTGCTTCAATCTCCCCTTCCTCCACCCAATCTCACCCTCTGGAAGAAACCAGGGGATTATCACACCTTGATTTCCTTGGGAAGAGATCAAGCCTGTGCTGCTGACAGAGTTTGTGGCTGTGTTTTCCCAATTAAATGACATTTTGGAGCTGGACATCCACCCCGGTGATTCCAGCAGAGAGCGATGATCCCCAGCCACAGCCAAGTTCCCTTCCTGTGATCCAGGGAGATAAAACTGGCAGGGACACATTTCCCAGGATTGCTCCACAGGCTTTATCGAGGTTTTCCTCTCCCTAAGCACCAACCAAGGGCACTTTAATCTCCTTCCCGTGCCTCCGGCAGGGCAGGGCAGGGAAGGGGAATTACAGTGTCACCTTAATGCGCCCTTTTCCCCGCAGTCTCAGGTCTTGCTCCCTGATAATGACCTGGATCCGGCTGGAATTCTGCTTCCAGGTAGGATCAGGTTATATTTTAACCCCGGAGCAGTGACATGAGGAATCCTTCCTGCTCCTGCTCCCGTGCCGGGGACCTCAGGGAGCTCAGGTGCCAAAGCAGAGCCTCAGCCTGAGGGGTTTTCCCCATTTTCCTGGAGATGGGATGGAATTATCCACGATTCACGCAAGGAAAAGGGACAGAAGGGGCTGTGGTTTGTGCTGTCACAAGGAAAAGGGACAGAAGGGGCTGTGGTTTGTGCTGTCACAAGGAAAAGGGACAGAAGGGGCTGTGGTTTGTGCTGTCACCTGTGCCAGGCAGGAAAAGGTGAGCCTGTGTCTCTTGGATGCTTTCCTGGCAAAGAGGAGTCATCCCCGGGCAAAGGGAACTCGGCTTCTCTTGGAAAGCTCCCTGTGAAACCAGGCCTGGGCAAGGATTCCCTTGCTCTTCCCTTCCCACTGCTGCTCCCCGGGGTCAGGGCATCCCTCGGGTGCTCCATGAGCCCCAAACTCCATCAGGGAAAGGAAAACAGGCAAGGGCAAAGCTCCTTGTGCTGCTAAAAACACAATGGGACTGCAGCAGCCTCAGCCTGGGAGTGTCCAAGGCCAGGCTGGGCAGGGTTTGGAGGGACCTGGGACAGTGGGAGGTGTCCCTGCCCATGGTGGGGTGGCACTGGATGGGATTTGAGGTCCCTCCCAACCCGAAGCATTCCATGATTCTGTTTTCCCATCCCTCCGCAGCTCTGAGTGCTGGGAATCTGCTGGGCAGCAGGGATGGAGGGACAGGGCACAGGGAATGGCTTCCACTGCCAGAAGGGGAATGGATGGGATAGTGGGAAGGAATTTCTGACTGTGAGGGTGCTGAGGGGCTGGGATGGAATTCCCAGAGGAGCTGTGGCTGCCCCTGGATCCCTGGAGGGTCCAAGGCCAGGTTGGAGTAGCCTGGGATAGGGAAAGGTGTCGGGATTGGAACTGGGTGAGCTTTAAGGTCCTTCCAACCCAAACTATCCACAATGTTCTGATTTATCCCCCAGCAAGTCTCTGCAGAACCTGCAATGTGCACCCACGTTCCCTCTGCGCCACAGCCAAACCAATCTGTGAATCAGAGCCGTGGAGCCAAGGCCTGCTCCAGCCAAGGCCTGCTCCAGCCAAGGGCTGCTCCAGCACCTCCCTCCCCATCCCTCTGCCCCCCGGGGCAGCCCAGGCCAGCAGGAACAGCCCATGGCTAGCAGGAACAGCCCATGGCCAGCAGGAACAGCCCAGGGCCAGCAGGAGCAGCCCAGGGCCAGCAGGAACAGCCCATGGCTAGCAGGAACAGCAACAGCCCATGGCCAGCAGAAGCAGCTCGGGGCCAGCAGGAGCAGCCCAGGGCCAGCAGGAACAGCCCAAGGCCAGCAGGAGCAGCCCAGGGCTAGCAGGAGCAGCCCAGGGCTAGGGATTTCAGGAGAAATTCGAAATTCCCCGGCAGAGAAAGGCTCCTGGCGGGAGGGTCCCTCCCAGGGCAGGTGCCCAGGGCCCCTGAGCACCTCCCTGCCCCCCCGGCTGATAAGGGGACCCGGGCTCCTTATCAGGACCCTCAGAGGTGCCACCCGAGGGGCTGCCCCCAGCCGATAGGGCAGGAGCGTCCAGCTGCGAGCTGGGCACCCACTCGGGGCCTTATCGCCACAATCCAGGGCAATATTGCTATTTTTTTCCCCTTTTCAAATCTACAATTTCTCTAACAGCTGAGCACCGCCTGGATTTGGGGGAGTTTATCCTCCCCACCACCAGCCCGGGCTGCCCTGGGAGCTGCCGAAGCCGCGGAGCAGCAAATTAAAAGTTAGTTCATTTTAATTGGCGTGTTCGGCATCAGATAATTGTGTTTTTCTTCGCTGTGAGGGCGGTGAGGAGCTGGGATGGAATTCCCAGAGGATCCCTGGAGGTGTCCCAGGCCGGGCTGGAGCACCCTGGGACAGTGGGAGGTGATTTTAAAATCCCTCCCAACCCAAACCATTCCAGGATTTTTAATGTGGAAAGGAAAATGCCGCAGTTTATGGCGTTTTATAAAACCTTTAGGAGAGGGATCAGAGGAAATGGAAGTGGTGAATTTGCTTTTAATCTTATTTGCAGCACAACCAACTGGAATTTTATGTCCACACAGCTTTTTTTTTTTTTCCTCACAGGTTTGGGTGCCAGACCCTCATAGGAAAGACAATTTAAATGTGGGAACTAATTCCCACATCCCGGCACAGCCCAACCCCATCTTTCCTAAAAACACTCAATTCCCCTAAATAAAAATAAAAATTCAGCAGCGAGGCTGGACCTCACTTCCTGCTCCATCCTCCCTTAAAAACACCCAATTCCCCAAAATAAAAATTAAACAGCGAGGCTGGACCTCACTCCCAGCCCCATCCTTCCTAAAAACACCCAATTCCCCAAAATAAAAATAAAACAGTAAGGCTGGACCTCACTCCCAGCCCCAACCTTCCTAAAAACAGTCAATTCCCCAAAATAAAAATAAAAATGAAAATTAAACGGCGAGGCTGGACCTCACTCCCAGCCCATCCTTTAAAAAACCCAGTTCCACAAAATAAAAATGAAACAGTGAGGCTGGACCTCACTCCCAGCCCCATCCTTCCTTAAAAACACCCGATTCCCCAAAATAAAAATAAAAATAAAAATAAAAATAAAAATAAAACAGCGAGGCTTGACCTCACTCCCAGCCCCATGCTGAGATCCAGGATGATCCATCAGCCTCAGGAAAATGAGAAATCAGGAATTCCTGCTCTGCTGCGGGCTCAAAGCAGGGATTCATGGGGTTTTTTACCCCAAAAAAGCGGTGGAGCCATCAGAATTAAATTCGAGCGAGGCCATGCAGGCAGAGCAGGATCATTCCCAGCCTGAACCCCTGAATTTTTCCCTTTCCCTGAGTCACCGAGGGCTCGCTTCCGCGGCCAGGAATTTGTGTAACGCCGAGCAGGGTGAGGTGGTGCCATCCGCAGAGAAAATCAGAGAATCAGAGCCCCGACAATTCTCCAGGGCTTATTCCAACCCCGAACCACCCCAAAATGAGCAAAGGCAGTGCCGCAGGGATCCGCAGCCCCCGAATTTCTGCTCAGCTGTGCCTGCAGGAATTTGGTGCTGGATTTTCACACAACCTGACCTAATTCCCCTTCCCGGGCAGCCTGGGTGGCAGTGCCTGCCGCGGGCAATTCAAGCCCATTTGGGATTATTTCCTGCACCAAAGCTGTTGGTTTTATTTTTTATTTTTTTATTTGGGATTATTTCCTGCACCAAAGCTGTTGGGTTTATTTTATTTTTTTTTTATTTGGGATTATTTCCTGCACCAAAGCTGTTGGGTTTATTTTTTTTTTTTTAATTTGGGATTATTTCCTGCACCAAAGCTGTTGGTTTTATTTTTTATTTTTT
>VZRL01000716.1:31650-46161 GCA_013397895.1 Origma solitaria
GCAGGGGGACGGGAGGTGGGGACAGGAGCGGGCACAGGGCAGAGGGACGAGAATTGGGGACAGGAGGTGGCACAGGTCAGAGGGACGGGAATTTGGGGACAGGAGCAGAGGGGTGAGAACTCCCGGGGGACGGGGAGAGGGAGTGGGGGGGGAAAGAATTCCATGGAAAAGAGGGAAATGGAGTTCTGGGGGGAAAGAATTCCATGGAAAAGGGGAATGAAGCTCTGCGGGAAAATAATTCCATGGAAAAGAGGGAAAAGGGGAAAGAATTCCATGGAAAAGAATGAAATTTGATGGAAATTCAATGGAAAAGAATTCCCAGAGGTGCCGCCCCATCCCTGGAAGTGTCCAAGGCCAGGCTGGAGCACCCTGGGACAGCGGGAGGTGTCCCCGAGGATGGCGTTGGATGGGATTTAAGATCCCTTCCCACCCAACTCATCCCAAAATCCTCTAAAACCCACAATTCCTATGATGGAAAACCCAATTTTGAGTCTGATTTCCCTCAAGGAGCCAAATTCCATGCAGCAATTCCCATTTTTCCCCAGGTACCTGGCCCGGGTGACAGACACGGAAGCCACGGACACCAAGAACCCCAACCTGAACTATGGCATCGTGGTGGACTGCGGCAGCAGCGGCTCCAGGATCTTCGTGTACTGCTGGCCCCGGCACAACGGGAACCCCCACGACCTGCTGGACATCAAACAGATGAGGGACAGCAGCAGGAGGCCCGTGGTGATGAAAATCAAACCAGGTACGGGGAAAGGGAGCTCCACACGGGAATTTCCCTGTGCTTTCCTGCCCTAACTCTGCTTCCTGTGCTCCAAAATTCAGGATAAAGGATATTTTCTGCCTGTGAGCATGGAATGATTGATAACAGGACTGGTTTCTTTGGGACTGGTTTCTTTGGGATTGGTTCCTTTGGGATTGGTTCCTTTGGGATTGGTTCCTTTGGCATTGGATTCTTTGGGATTGGATTCTTTGGGATTAGTTTCTTTGGGATTCATTCCTTTGGGATTCTTTGGGATTGGTTCCTTTGGGATTGGATCCTTTGGGATTGGATTCTTTGGGATTGGATCCTTTGGCATTGGATCCTTTGGCATTGGATCCTTTGGGATTGGATTCTTTGGGATTGGTTTCTTTGGGATCAGTTCCTTTGGGATTCTTTGGGATTGGTTCCTTTGGGATTGGATTCTGTGGGATTGGTTTTTAGGGACTTTTGTGGAGCTCAAAGCCCCAAACAAGGCAGGAGGGAGAGGTTTTTCCATGGATAAAGCACTTGCTGCTCCTGTTATCATTTCACTTTATTCTCTTCATTTCATGGATAAATAATTGACTTCTGTAAAGTTCTTTGACCCAATTATTATAAATAATTATCTGATAATACTAGAAAAGGTTATTAAATGATTACCTATTAATTACAGGAAAGGTTATTAAATAATTATATATTAATTATAGAAAACGTTATCAAATAATTCTCTCATAATTCTAAAAAAGGTTATTAAATAATTATCTCATGATTCTAGAAAAGGTCATTACATCAACACAATTCTGTTTATTGTTTAAAGAATGACCAAATGCCACCTTCATCCCGATTTTCCTATTTTTATAATCGATTTCCCACCTTGCCCTGGGGTTATTCATCCAGGGAATGCCCCAACTGGATCAATTCCTGAATTTTTCAACCTCCCATGAAATTAATTTTCATTAATTGGGAATTATCCAAAGGAAGAACAGCACCAAATCCCATGTTTGGTTATTTATATATGGCAGTTCCCTGCCGTAAAAATGAATATATTGATTTTTTCCATCCCACAGAATGATATTTTCCTAATTCCACCTTCCAATTAGCGGAGTAAGAACTAATTGGAGCTTTTTTGTGTTTCCCAGGCATCTCCGAGTTCGCCAGCTCCCCCGACAAGGTCAGCGATTACATCTCGCCCCTGCTGAGCTTCGCTGCCGAGCACGTGCCCCGCGCCAAGCACAAGGAGACTCCTCTGTACATCCTGTGCACGGCAGGGATGCGCATCCTGCCCGAGAGGTGAGGCTCTTCCCTTTTTTGGGATTTCCAGCCCCCGGCCCGGCCCTTTGTGATCTTTCCCCGTGGGATTTCGCAGCCAGCAGAAAGCCATCCTGGAGGATCTGCTCACCGACATCCCCGTGCACTTCGATTTCCTCTTCTCCGACTCGCACGCCGAGGTGATTTCAGGCAAGCAGGAAGGTAGGTGGACCCCGGGAAATATTTAGGATTTCCATGGGATGTTTTGGGGTTGGGGAGGATGAAATAGGTTCTATTCTATTCTATTCTATTCTATTCTATTCTATTCTATTCTATTCTATTCTATTCCATTCTATTCTATTCTATTCTATTCTATTCTATTCTATTCTATTCTATTCTATTCTATTCTATTCTATTCTATTCTATTCTATTCTATTCTATTCTGTATTTCTCTCTCTCTCTCCCCTCTCTCCCTGCTCTGAGCTGTGTCTGGCAGCTCCCAGCAGCTCCCCTGCACCCACACCTTCCACAATAAACCTCATGCTCTAGACCTAACTCCAGAGATCTCTCGTCTCCGTCCTGACCGTCCGAAACAAAACCGACCCAAACACCACAGATGGCAATCCTACATTTTGGGGTTTTTTGGTGCTTTTTCCAGTCCTGCTCTGCTTGGGAGCCTTTACTCCTCAGTATGTCCAGGGCAGGTGCTGTGAGCTCCTGCTTGGCCAAATTATTGCTAATTAGCCCTGAAAATTGAATGGAATTGAATCTTTGGGGAGGGAGGGGGAAGGATAAATCCCAACATTCCTGATGGAAGGAGCTTTGCAGGGTGAGGTGATCCACTGGAGCCTTAAAATCCCTTTAAAAATTCATTTCTTTCCTTTCTTCCCTGAATTTTACACATCAAACTGTCTTTAATTCATTCAATTTGGAATTTTATCACAGCCTTGATCTAGGAGAGGAGTTAATGGTCAGGAATGGCTGATTTCTCAGGAATTTCTGATTTCTCAGGAATTTCTGATTTCTCAGGAATGTTCATCTTCTAAGACTCTATAAAATAAAAAAAGAGCAATAACAGATCCTAACTCACACAGAATAAAAGAAATCAAAATGTTCAAATTTGCTTTCAAATGGACAATCCAGCGATTCCTGCCACCCCTGAAATACCCAAATGTGTTTTCCTGCAGGAGTCTATGCATGGATTGGGATCAACTTTGTCCTGGGGAGGTTCGAGCACACGGACGATGGTGAGGATCTGAGCGGGGACCTGGGGGATTCTCACACAGATGTGGGGATGGATTTCCATCCAGCCAGATGTTGGGGCCATTTCCAGCCATTTGTTGGGGCTGTTCCCAGCCAGATGTTGGGGCATTCCCAGCCAGCTTTTGGGGCATTTCCAGCTAGATGTTGCGGCTGTTCCCAGCCAGATGTTGGGGCTGCTTCCCGCCAGATGTTGGTGCATTCCCAGCCAGATGTTGGGGCATTCCCAGCCAGATGTTGGTGCATTCCCAGCCAGATGTTGGGGCATTTCCAGCCAGATGTTGGCCCCTGGAGCAGCTGCTGAGTTGCCTCAGCTCCCACCTTCACCTTTAGCACCCACAAACAGCAGCTCCCCTGCCTGGATCCCGGGGATTTTTCCCTATTTCCCACTGATTTTCCCACTGATTTTTCCTCTTTCCCCAGAGGATGAGGCCCTGGTGGAGGTGCACATCCTGGACAGGGATCACATTTTCCCTCCCTGGCTGTTTCCCAGTGAATTTTTCCTGTTTCCCTGTGTTTTCCCCCTGTTCCCCACTGATCTCTCCCTGTTTCCCACTGATGTTTCTCTATTTCCCACTGATTTTTTTCCCTGTTTTCCCAGAGGACGAGGCCATGGTGGAGGTGCACGTCCCAGGGAACGAGCCCAGGGATCACATTTTCCCTCCCTGCCTGTTTCCACTGATTTTTTCCCTGTTTCCCACTGATTTTTCCCTGTTTCTCAGTGATTTTTTCCCTGTTTTCCCAGAGGACGAGGCCATGGTGGAGGTGCACGTCCCGGGGAGCGAGCCCAGGGATCACATTTTCCCTCCCTGCCTGTTTCCACTGATTTTTTCCCTATTTCCCACTGATTTTCCCTATTTCCCACTGATTTTCCCTATTTCCCACTGATTTTCCCTGTTTCCCACTGATTTTTCCCTGTTTCCCAGTGATTTTTTCCCTGTTTCCACAGAGGACGAGGCCATGGTGGAGGTGCACGTCCCGGGGAGCGAGCCCAGGGATCACATTTTCCGGAAGAGGACCGTGGGGATCCTGGACATGGGCGGGGTGTCCACGCAGATCGCGTACGAAGTCCCCAAAAGTGTAAGCTTTGCCTCCCCGCAGCAGGTCATTATCTGTGCAATTCCCTCCTCCCCCTGGGAATTATTTTAATGCGTTTTCCTTTCTTTTCCCTTCGTTCGGAATCCTCCATCCCATCCCATTCCCAAAGCGAGAGACGATGGCAGCGCGAGGCCTCCACCAGCTAAGGCTTCCTTTGTGTTTTCTTCATTTCCATCCCTCGAATCTGTCACTCGTCGTTAATTTTTTAATTGTCTGTGCGTGTTCGTAGGAGTTTGAAATCCTTTAAATGTCAAAATCTGCACCCTGGGGTTTGAAACCCAAAAGTCCTGGTGGTTTCTCTATAAAAATCTCCATTGAAATGACTTTTTCCTTTAATTTTTGGGAGAAGTGGAATTATCAGTTGTGTAAACGTCACCAAATCCTTTTTCCCAAATTTTAAATGGAACATAAATTGCTCCACTGAGTTCTGGAGCAATTCCTGAGTTTTTCAAGCTGAACCTCCCATGAAATTAATTGGGAATTATCTAAAGGAAAAACAGGATAAAATCCCTGTGTTTGACTCTCAGTGCCCTGTTCTAATAATGGATATATTGATTTTTTTAAATCCTGTGGAACGATGTTTTCCTAATTACAGGTTTTAATTAACAGAGGGTGTAAGAAATAATTTGGGCTATTCAAATCTGGCAATCAGATCCAGAGCAGATCCAATCAAATATCAGCCGGGAATAGGGATGGAAGTTCCGGCTGTGGGGTGGTTTTATTTGAACATAAATGGGTACAAAATGGGAATTTTGGGGACAGAAGCAATCCTGGGGATCAGGATTGGGAGGGGGAAGTGAAGCGCTGAGTTCCAGATTTTCTTTTGGGAGAAGAAAATTCCAGCAATTCCTGTGCTCTGCAGCTCCTTGAGTGTCAGCAGGGCTGGAAATCTGAAAATCTGAGATTTTGCTGTCCCTATAAAGTGGTTTTTAAAAAACTATTAAAAGGATAATAGGTTTTATATAAAGGGTTTTAAAAAAAATTATGTGGGAGGTGATCATTCCCAAGGAAAACTCCAAGATTTTGCTCTCCCTATAAAATGTTTTTTTTTTAAAATTATGTGGAAGATGATAATTTGATCATTCCCAAGGAAAACTCCAAGATTTTGCTCTCCCCATGAATTAATCCCGTTTTTTTTAAAACAAATAACATGAGAAATGATCATTCCAGAGGAAAACCCCTCAAATATACGAATTATAAAGGGCTGTAAAGCATTGGAAAAGGGCAGTGTGGAGTCCCCATCCCTGGGAATGTTTAAAAACACAGGCGTGGATTGCTGATCTCAAAGACCTTTCCCAACTAGAGCACCTCCACGGTTCTCTGAACCACCCGACGAGCAGGGGGTGAATTTAAACCTACCCAAAACACCCCAAAAATTCCTTTTGGGATCCGCCTCACCCCCGATTTCGCCGCAGGAGGAAGTGGCCAAGAATCTGCTGGCGGAGTTCAACCTGGGCTGCGACGCCCACCAGACCGAGCACGTGTACAGAGTCTACGTGGCCACGTTCCTGGGCTTCGGGGGCAACGCCGCCCGCCAGAGGTACCAGGACAGCCTCTTCTCCAGCACCCTGATCCGGAACAGGTACCTGCCCCGCCCCGGGAATTCCGTCCCTGGAGCCGCCCGGGGACGGATATTCGGTGATCCTGGAGGTTGTGGGGAGAGCTCGAAGCGCTTTGTGGGAAAAGGGAAGGGAAAATCTGCAGGGGAATGAGGATTCCTCCTCGGGAGCTGGAGGGATGGGTTCAGCTGAAAAATGGGGAATTGAGGTTGGATTTATGGAGGGAATTCTTCCCTGTGAAAATGGGGAGAATTTCCCTGGGAGAGTGGGGAGGGGCTGGGATGGAATTCCCAGAGGAGCTGTGGCTGCCCCTGGATCCCTGGAGTGTCCCAGGCCAGGCTGGGATGACCTGGGACAGTGGGAGGTGTCCCTGGGGTGGCATTGGATATTTTAATCTCCTTCCCACCCAAACCCGTGATTTGTAAATTCATAATTATAATTACAATAATAACTACAGCAATAAAATATCCCGCCATCAGTCTGAATTTCCCCCCTTCCCTGAGCAATCCCGAGGTTCTCCGGATGAGGCTGCTCCTGCTGGAGCTGTTGGATATTCCTGAGCTGTTGGATATTCCCTATCCATTGGACAATCCCAATCCACTGGACATTCCCGATCCATTGGACGTTCCCGATCCATTGAACATTCCCGATCCATTGGACATTGATCCAATGTCCCGATNCCCTGACCATTCCCAATCCATTGGACATCCCCAATCCGTTGACCATTCCAAATCCACTGACCATTCCCAATCCGTTGACCATCCCCAATCCCCTGACCATTCCCAATCCACTGACCATCCCCAATCCCCTGACCATCCCCAATCCCCTGACCATTCCCAATCCATTGGACATCCCCAATCCCCTGACCATTCCCAATCCATTGGACATCCCCAATCCACTGACCATTCCCAATCCGTTGACCATCCCCAATCCACTGACCATTCCCAATCCCCTGACCATCCCCAATCCCCTGACCATCCCCAATCCCCTGACCATTCCCGATCTCCCGTTCCATCCCCGCAGGGCCCTGGGCACCCAGACCGGCCTGAGCGCGGACTCGCCGTTCCCGGACCCGTGCCTGCCGCGGGACGCGCAGGACGAGGTGCAGCAGGACGGGCTCACTCTGCACCTGCGCGGCACCGGCGACTTCCAGCAGTGCCGGGAGCTGCTGCAGCCCCTGCTCAACAAAACCAACGGCACGCAGACCTCCCTGAACGGCGTTTTCCAGCCCCCCCTGCGCTTCCACGACAGCGAGTTCTACGGATTCTCCGAGTTCTACTACTGCACCGAGGACGTGCTGCGCATGGGCGGCGACTACAACGCGGCCAAGTTCATCAAAGCTGCCAAGGTAAAAATAAAAATAAATCCCATAATTTAAGACAAGGGACTACAACGTGGCCAAGTTCATCAAAGCTGCCAAGGTAAAAATAAAAAAGGGAAAAATTCCATAATTTAAAACAAGGGATTCTAATGTTGCTGAGTTCATTAAAGCTGCGAAAGTAAAAAAAATTTCCTAATTTAAAACAAGGAAATTCAATGCTGCCAAGTTCATTAAAGCTGCGAAGGTAAAAATAAAAAAGGATAAATTCCATAATTTAAAACAAGGGATTATAATGCTGACAAATTCATTAAAGCTGCGAAGATAAAAAAAAAAATAGGGAAAAATTCTGTAATTTAAAATAAGGGACTACAACACTGTCAAGTTCATTATAGCTGTAAAGGTAAAAATAAAAAAGGATAAATTCCATAATTTAAAACAAGGGATTATAATGCTGACAAATTCATTAAAGCTGCGAAGGTAAAAAATAAATAGGGAAAAATTCCATAATTTAAAACAAGGGACTACAACACTGCCATGTTCATTAAAGCTGCGAAGGTGAAAAAAGGATAAATTCCATAATTTAGAACAAGGGATTCCAAATTCATTAAAAGGCAAAGGTAAAAAAAAAGATAAATTCCATAATATAAAACAAGGGATTCCAATGCTGCCAAATTCATTAAAGCTGCGAAGCCAAAAAAAAAGGAAAATTTTTTGTGCCATTCTCCAATTTCTTATTTTGTGTCATTTTCCAGGTGTTATTCCTAAAGAATTCAATTCACTGGGGACAGTAGAAACTACCACATAAAGCAGAGAGGATTGAGACAATTTACCAATGCCCTAAGAACATTTTATTTCTATTTTCCACCTCCAAGGACATTCCCAAAGTCGCTAAGTGCTGCTGAACATTAATTCCACCCCAAATTGCGAGCGTGGATCAAAATATCACCGTGAAATTTGTGATCTGCCTTCCTGCCAGTGCGAGCAGCCGTTATTTTTCAATTTTTGGTGTTTCAGAGCATTTTTTCTGATGGGATTTTCCTTCTCCAGGCTGGAATCATTCCCTTTTCCCATTTTTTTTTTTTGTTTCCCTGCAGGATTACTGTGCCACGAAGTGGTCGGTGCTGCGGGAACGCTTTGACCGTGGTCTCTACGCCTCTCACGCCGATCTGCACCGATTGAAGTGAGTGTTTGTCCTCCAATTCCTCCTGCACGGCTGCCAAGGCTGGGCTGCGCCACGGAATTGTTCCATGGAAGTGGGGAAAAAACTTGGAAAAGTCCCGAGGGTTCTGGGTTTGATTGTGCCCTGCGGTCGGTGTAGTGCTGAGCTGAGCTGATCCCATTGCCCCTGATTGATCCCATTATCCCTGATTGATCCTATAGTTCTGAACTGATCCCATTGCCCCTGACTGATCCCATTGCCCCTATTGATCCCATTATCCCTGATTGATCCCATTACCCCTTATTGATCCCACTGGCCCTGATTGATCCCACTGTTCCTGATCCCACTGGCCCTGACTGATCCTGTAGTTCTGAACTGATCCCACTGTTCCTGACTGATCCCATTATCCCTGACTGATCCCATTGCCCCTCATTGATCCCATTACCCATGATTGATCCCATTGGCCCTGATTGATCCCACTGTTCCTGATTGATCCTATAGTTCTGAACTGATCCCACTCTCCCTGGCTGATCCCATTGCCCCGACTCATCCTATCATCCCTGATTGTTCCCATTATCCCTGACTGATCCCACTGTCCCTGGCTGATCCTGCTCTCCCTGACTGATCCCACTGTCCATAACCGATCCCATTATCCCTGACTGATCCCATTATCCCTGACCAATGCCATTATCCCTGGCTGATCCCACTGTTCCTGATCCCACTCTCCCTGATCCCATTATCCCTGACTGACCCTGCTGTCCCTGACCGATCCCACTGTTCCTGATCCCATTATCCCCAGCTGACCCCCGTTATCCCTGACCGACCCCATTGTCCCTGACCGACCCCGTTATCCCCAGCTGACCCCCTGTCCCTCGGCAGGTACCAGTGCTTCAAGTCTGCCTGGATGTTCGAGGTTTTCCACAGAGGCTTCTCCTTCCCGGAGAGCTACGGCAGCCTCAAGACAGCGCTGCAGGTCTATGACAAGGAGGTGCAGTGGACCCTGGGGGCCATCCTGTACCGGACACGCTTCCTGCCCCTGAGGTACCGCCCCAAATCCCAAAGCCTTCTTCCCGGGAAACCTCCAAACCTTCCTCGATTTCCCTCCTTAACCTGATGGCTGAAACAGAGGCCAGAACAAATTGGGAGTATAAAATGCAGACAGATTTATTCGAGGCCTTCAAGGGACATTTGGGCAAGCAAAATCCCCCCCAGGGACGACACCCAAAATGGGCTCTGGGTCACAAACCCTTCACCTTTGATTAGTTCTGTGCCATTATTGGCCCTTAATTCCCAATGGCACCCTCAGGTGATGATGTTCACCACCCCAGGCCTGCTCCCCCCAGCTCACAGTTGTTGACATATTTTCATCCCCTAAAACAACGAATCTGTCCTCGAATCTGTGTTCAGAGAGCCTTGTTTGGCCAAAGGTGCTGAACAGAGGATTTCAGCACTTTGTGAGAAGCACAGAACTGCAGCAAGTTACAGATACATGGAGAGGAAAAACTAGAAATACCTGAAGGCATCAAACCTTTCAGGAGAAGGGTTGGGGGAGGACAATCCGTGCTGGAATCTCCCATGGATTGCGAGCTCCTGGATTTCCTGGAAAAAGGGAAAACTCAGCACGAGGCACTTTGGGAGGGGAATTTTGGGAGAGGAATTTTGGGAAGGGAAGTGCGTGGCGCTCCCTCAACTTGTGCTTTCTAGGGTTATGGTTCGAGGTTAAAAAGAAATGGGCTCTTCATTTCACCTCTGAATTTCTCCTCTGAATTTCATCTCGAAATCACAACTGCCGTCCCTCTGCTCTTTCCCAGGGACATCCAGCAGGAAAATTTCCGTGGGAGTCACTCGCACTGGAGGAGCTTCTCCTTCGTTTACAATCACTACCTGTTCTTCGCCTGCTTCCTGGTGGTGCTGCTCTCCATCCTGCTCTACCTGCTGCGGCTGCGGCGCATCCACCGCCGCAAATTCCACAGCGGAGCCTCCCCCGCGCTCTGGATCGAGGAGGGGCTGCCCCCGCAGAAAATCCCGGGGCCCCTGTGAGGCGCTGGGGTTGGGGACTTCGTCCCAGACTCGGTACGCGAAGAGAAAAAAAGCCATTTTTGCCTCAGGGTTCCTCCTTTTTTTGCCCCTCGAATCCATCGGAGAAGCAGAGCACGCGGCCGGGCTCGAGAGCTCCGGGACAGCAGGGTCTCCTCGTGAGGGAAAAATGCCAAAAATGACTTTGCTGGGATCTGTGTGCGGAGCAGGAGCGGCTGGAGGTTCAGAGGGGATGCGTGTGAGTTCCCAGCTCGGAGACTGTGAGATCCTGGGATCAGTGAGGATTGGATTCTCCGTGTGGGATTCCAGCGTTGCTGTCCCTGCACTCGGATCACTCTCAAAGAACAGGAAGTGCAGGGGTTCCAAAAGCAGGAAAACCCCACTCTTTTAGGACACGGAGGTGCAGAGGGATGGGTGTGAGTTCCCAGCTCGGAGGCTGTGACATCCCGGCATCAGAGAGGATTCTCCGTGCTTAGAAAAATGCCAAAAATGACTTTGCTGGGATCTGTGTGCGGAGCAGGAGCGGCTGGAGGTTCAGAGGGGATGCGTGTGAGTTCCCAGCTCGGAGACTGTGAGATCCTGGGATCAGTGAGGATTGGATTCTCTGCGCTGCGTTCCTGCACTGCTGTCCCCACTCTCAGATTGGAGTGTCAGAGAAGAGGAAGTGCAGGGGTCCCAAAAGCAGGAAAACCCCACTCTTTTAGGACACGGAGGTGCAGAGGGATGAGTGTGAGTTCCCAGCTTGGGAGGCTATGAGATCCCGGGATGAGAGAAGATTCTCCGTGCCGGGAAAATTCCAAAATGACTTTGCTGGGATCTGTGTGCGGAGCAGGAGCGGCTGGAGGTTCAGAGGGGATGCGTGTGAGTTCCCAGCTCGGAGGCTGTGAGATCCCAGGATGAGGAAGGATTGGATTCTCTATTTGGGATTCTGCCGTTGCCGTCCCCGCTCTCACATCGGAATGTCGGAGAACAGGAAGTGCAGGGCTCCCAAAAGCAGGAAAACCCCACTCCTTTAGGACACGGAGGCACGGAGGGGATCAGTGTGAGTTCCAGCTCGGAGGCTGTGACATCCTGGGTTCAGTGAGGATTGGATTCTCCATGTGTGATTCCAGTGTTGCCGTCCCTGCTCTCACATCAGAATCTTGGAGAACGGGAAGTGCAGGGGTTCCAAAAGCAGGAAAACCCCACTCTTTTAGGACACGGAGGTTCAGAGGGATGGGTGTGAGTTCCCAGCTCGGAGGCTGTGAGATCCCGGGATGAGTGAGGATTCTCCATGCCAGATTCCAGCGTTGCCATCCCCATGCTTGGATCAGTCTCGGAGAACAAGAAGTGCAGGAAAACCCCACTCTTTTAGGACACTCGATGGGGTTTTCCCCTCTGGAATCGCCCCAGTGATGGAGAAGGAGAATCCCTTGCATCCGATGCTGTGCTTCCATAAAAATCCGCTTCCACCACTTCTGTTCCCTGTGCCAGCTCCTCCTTTTCCCTCGGAAGCTTTACCCTCACAGTGGTGCCCGTCACTGCTTTTTAATCCCAAATTTCGGTTCCATAATCACGGAGAGACCTCCCAGAGACTCCGGGAATGTGAAGAGAACTGGAAAACCACAGGAGAATGTGCACAGGGTCTTTCTGAGTCCTCTGTTTATTTATATTTTATTTAAAACCGTTGATTTTACTTGAAAGTAAATTTGTCCATGATTAAAAGTCGGATTTATATGAACCTCCAGGGTGTGGATATTTTTTTTAAAATTTAATTTAACTTTATTTTATTTTATTTTTCTATTTCTATTTTTATTTTATTTTATTCTATTTTATTTTTTTTAAAATTATTTTTATTCTATTCTATTCTATTCTATCTTTTCTCCAACTGGCAAAACTTCCTGCTCTTCTAAGAGGTGGGAATATGCTGGGAAATGGGATCTTTTTGGGAATGTGGGTGTGTTTGGGAATGTTGGATCTTTTTGGGAATGTGGATGTGTTTGGGAATGTGGATCTTTTAGGGACTATGGATGTTTGGGACTGGATGTGTTTGGGAACGTGAATGTTTGGGAATGTTGATATTTTAGGGAATGTTGGATCTTTTTGGGAATGTGGATGTGTTTGGGACTGGATCTTTTAGGGACTGTGGATGTTTGGGACTGTGGATCTGTTTCGGAATGTGGATTCAGTTGGGACTGTGGAAGTGTTTGGGAATGTGGATTCATTTGGGAATGTTGATCTTTTAGGGACTGTGGATCTTTTAGGGAATATGGATCTGTTTGGGGATGTGGATGTGTTTGGGAATATTGGATCTTTTAGGGACTGTGGATGTTTGGGAATGTTGGGTCTTTTAGGGAATGTGGATGTGTTTGGGACTGGATCTGTTTGGGAGTGTGGATTCATTTGGGAATATTGGATCTTTTAGGGCCTGTGGATCTTTCAGGGCCTGTGGCTCTTCGGGTGTTCCCTGCTCTCACAAGGTTTATTTTCCTTCTCCTGCTCCTTTCTCCGGGGGCTTTATGGACAGGGGAGGGCACTGCCCCTGCCCCATCGCGGTGACCTGGAACGCGCCAGAGGAACAATCCCAAACCTTTCACAGCCTCAAACCCATCCCTCTTCTCTTGGCTGTGGTTTCACGTGTGGAAAATGCCCTAAAATCGGCCCCGGCTGGGAGCGGTGAGTGGCGGACGGAGGAGATCCGTGGGGAATGACCGAGGGCTCCTCGGGGACAAAAGGGTTTGGAGGGAAGGGGACACTCGATGGCAGCGCCTCGGTGGCGTTTGGGGCGGGGGCACCTCGTCCTGGTGCAGCTCTCGGGGCCATTGTCCCTCCCGAGGCGCCATTGTTTGGCCATTGTTGCTACCAAATAACGCATGAAGCTCCTGCAGGGCAGCAATGAGCCTGGGGGGACTCGCGGTGGCCCTGTCCCTTCCCTGTGTCCCTTCCATGTGTCCCTTCCCTGTGTCCCTTCCATGTGTCCCTTCCCTGTCCCTGTCCTTGTCCCTTTTCTGTGTCCCTGTCCCAGTATCCCTTCCCTGTCCCTTCCTTGTCCCTTCCCTGTGTCCATGTCCCTGTCCTTGTCCCTTTCCAGTGTTCCTGTGTCCTTCTCCTTGTCCTTTCCCTCTGTCCCTTCCCTGCGTCCTGTCCGTTCCCTGTGTCCCTTCCCTCAGTCCCTTTCCAGTGTCCATTCCCTGTCCCTGTCCTTGTCCCTTCCCTGTCCCTATCCCTTCCCTGTCCCTTCCTTGTGTCCCTTCCCTGTGTCCCTTCCCTGTCCCTGTCCCTTTCCAGTGTCCCTGTCCTTGTCCCTTCCCTGTCCCTTCCTGGTGTCCTGTCCCTGTCTCTGTCCCTGTCCCTTCACTGTCCCTTCTTTCTGTCCCTTCCCTGTATCCCTGTCCTTGTCCCTTCCCTGTCCCTTCCTGGTGTCCTGTCCCTGTCTCTGTCCCTNCTTCCTTGTGTCCCTTCCCTGTGTCCCTTCCCTGTCCCTGTCCCTTTCCAGTGTCCCTGTCCTTGTCCCTTCCCTGTCCCTTCCTGGTGTCCTGTCCCTGTCTCTGTCCCTGTCCCTTCACTGTCCCTTCTTTCTGTCCCTTCCCTGTATCCCTGTCCTTGTCCCTTCCCTGTGTCACTTCCCGCTGTCCCTGTCCCTCTCCCTGATCCTGTCCCTGTCCCTTCTTTGTGTCCCTTCCCTGTCCCTGTGTCCGTTCCCTGTGTCCCTGTCCCTGTCCCTGCCTGCCACTAGCGCCCCCGGCCGTCCCTAAAGGCTGCGGAGGGATTTGGGATTTCCCGTGCAGGCAGTGCAGGACTCCGGGCGGTGTCCCTGCTCCTCCTCCCCTTCTCCTGCCCGATCCTGTTCCATTCCTCCTCTCCCCTTTTCCTGGGATGAGCCTTTCCCAAAATCCTCCCGAGGGTTTTTGGGGTTCCCCGCAGGGCCTGAGGCTTGGGAAGGGCCTTTGGGCACCTAGCGGGAAAGGGATGGGAATCTTCCGGGAATCCTCCAGGAATCCTCTGGGAATCCTCCAGGAATCCTCCAGAAATCCTCTGGGAATCCTCCAGGAATCCTCTGGGAATCCTCCGGGAATCCTCTGGGAATCTTCCAGAAATCCTC
>VZRL01000716.1:48457-67855 GCA_013397895.1 Origma solitaria
AATCCTCCAGGAATCCTCCATGAATCCTCTGGGACTCCTCTGGAAATCCTCTGGAAATCCTCCAGGAATCCTCCGGGAGTCCTCTGGTTGGGAGGATCCCTCTGGGATTTGGGGTTAGGAGGAACCCTCTGGGATTGGGGGTTTGGAGAATTCCTCTGGGATTTGGGGTTGGGAGGATCCCTGTGGGATTTGGGATTGGGAGGATTCCTCTGGGATTTGGGGTTGGGAGGATCCCTGGGGGATTTGGGGTTGGGAGGCTTCCCCTGGGATTTGGGGTTTTCCCCGCCGTGGTTATGAGGCTTTCCGTGGGTTTGGTTACTGGGGGCTGCTCCAGCCCTGGAAGTGCCCAAGGCCAGGTTGGGATTGAGGAATTTGGGGCTGGAATGGGACGATTTTAAGGCCCTTCCAGCCCAAACCATTCCCTGACTCTAAGATGGAGATATTCCCACAGGGATTAAATCCACAGAAATTGCTTTTGGGGTGGGGGGGAAGCAGGAATTTATTTCTGGGATTCCTCAGCCATCCAGGATTTGGCTCTTCAATCACCGGGAACTTCCCACCAGATCTGTTGGGTGCGAAAGCGGCCACGTGTCCCTCAAATTCTGGGGGTCCGCGGGTTTTTGGGAATCTCCGGGCTCAGGGAACAGCTTTTGGGGAGCCGGGAGGATCTGCTCCCGGAATCGGAGAGGTCGAGCCGCCCCAGGGAACCTCCAGGGTGCGAACACGAGGATTGGGAGGCAATGAGCCTTCCCTTTCCCGAAGAACGGCAAATTAGGGACATTAGAGGAGCCAGCGGCCCGTGCCTCGATTTTTTGGGATCAGGGAGCGTGACCGGGGCTGGTCAGAGCCCGGGGGTGTCCTCAGGGCAGGAAAAACCGCGGAGGAAGGGATGGGACCTGGAATGGGGCTGGGGGATGGATTCAGCTGTGGCTGGGACAGGGATTTGGGGGGAAAAATCCACTTGGAAAATCACTGGGTGGAAAATCGAGGTCTGTCAGGAACCCGGCAATGCCTTCCCTGTTTCCAAGATCCAGATGGAGTCAGAATTCCCTGGATTTGTGGTGGAATTTTTTCCCCTTTTTTCCCTTTTTCCCGAGACATTTTCAAATCCCATTTTTTTCCCCCCCCGAGCGCTTTTCCTTCGGCCTTTCCCGGCGGCGGGATGAAGGGGGCAGCAAATTCCCTGAATCCAGCGGGAAGGAACCCGAGCAGGATTCCCAGGATTCCCGCTGGATTCTTCATCCCAGCCTCTGCCATCAGCTGGAATTTTTCACGGTTTATCCTCACCCGACCCGGGCCGGGAGGCACTGACACATTCCATTCCTTTCTCCTGCCTCATTCCCGCCGGGAATTGCTCCCTGGGGCATCTCCTGGGACACTTTTTCCCACATTTTCCCTGAGCGAGGGGAGGTGGCTCTGCTCGGGGTCAGGATGCTGATCCCATTCCCACGGTTTGTCCTCTTCCCTGGGAATTCCTGGTGTGGGGAAATCCCATGGATCCCATCCCATCCCATGGATCCCATCCCGTGGATCCCATCCCATGGATCCCATCCCATCCCATCCCATGGATCCCATCCCATCCCATCCCATGGATCCCATGGATCCCATCCCATCCCATCCCATGGATCCCATCCCATCCCATGGATCCCATCCCATCCCATCCCATGGATCCCATCCCGTGGATCCCATCCCATCCCATGGATCCCATCCCACTGTCCCAGGTTATCCCAGCCTGGCCTTGGGTTTTCCAGGGATCCAGGGGCAGCCTCAGCTTCTCTGGAAGTTCCATCCCAGCCCCTCCCCACCCTCACAGGGAGGAATTCCTTCCCAATTCCTTCCCAAAATCCCATTTTTTCCCTTTAATGCTGGCGCCCAGCCCAGTGCAATATCCCTTCCCAAAGAAAGGTGCCATCAGAATGTGGGAATTGCTTCCAGAGCAGCTGGAATTGGAAAAAAAAAAACTCCCTTTCCAATAAAAGGGATCATCAGAATGTGGGGAGTTGTTTCCTGGGCAGCCAGAATTGGGAATAAAAAATCCCTTCCCAATAAAAGGTGCCATCAGAAAGTGGGAATTGCTTCTGGAGCAGCTGAAATTGGAACAAAAAAATCTTTTCCCAATAAAAGGTGCCATTAGAATGTGGGAATTGGTTCTGGAGCAGCTGGAATTGGGACAAAAAAATCCCTTCCCAATGAAAGGTATCATCAGAACGTGGGAATTGCTTCCAGAGCAGCCGGAATTGGGACAAACTCAGCTTTTCCCATGGCTGGGGTTGGGAATACAGAGTTGGGCCCTGAAGCAGGAATGGCCTGGCGAGGATAAATTTGGGAAAAGCTGGGAAAAGCTGGCAGAAATGATCGATGGGAATGTGGCCAGAGCTGGGCGTTAAGGCCTGGAATGTTTAATCCTAATGAAGAGATTGGAGCTGGAATTCAGTGCAGGAATATCCCAGAGGAGAATCCAGAGAAATCCCTGCCAGGGAAGGGCTTGCAGGAAAATCCTTTACAATAGGAATGCATTGGATAAATGGGAATATTCCTCTAAAATGACCTCTGGGAATTCTTTCTGCGCCCATCAGCTTCTCGCTGACCTGTTTGAAAATGCCCCCGAATGCAGATTTAAACACCCAGGGCCAAGGCTGGGGGGAAAATGCCAGGGAATATTTTGGAATCTGGGAAATGCTGACACTTCAGAAAGCGCTGCCGCCCAAAACTGGGTCAGGAGAGGGAATTTCAGGTTCTTTTCAGAAACTTAAAACCTGTTGGATTTCCTGTTATTTTCCCTCTTGAAGCAAGCGGGAATAAAGAGAATTTTTTTGATAAATTCAAAGCCTGAATGAACAGGGTGACCTTAAAAACACAACCCTGGGGAGATGATAGAAGTTCTCAGTGGCCTCGGGATGAGGTGGGATTGATCCAGCTTAGGTTTTTGGGAGAAGAACTGGGAATTCTCCAAAGCAGGATTTGTTCTTTTTCCATGAGGAATTGATTTTAGTGCTTGGGACAGCCCTGAGTGTGGAGTGACTGCAGGACAGGCCGGGTTTAATTCCATGGGTTTTTATTCCCTGGGTTTAATTCTATGGGTTTAATTCCCTGGGATTAATCCCATGGGTTTTTATTCCCTGGGTTTAATTCCATGGGTTTTATTCCCTAGGTTTAATTCCCTGGGTTTCATTCCATCAGTTTTATTCCCTGGGTTCAATTCCACGGATTTTATTCTCTGGGTTTATGTCCATGGGTTTAATTCCCTGGGATTAATCCCATGGGTTTAATTCCATGGGTTTTATTCCCTGGGTTTAATTCCATCAGTTTTATTCCATGAGTTTAATTGCCTGGTTTTAATCCCGTGGGTTTAATTCCATCAATTTTATTCCCTGGGTTTAAATCCATGAGTTTAATTGCCTGGGCTTAATCCCGTGGGTTTAATTCCCTGGGATTAATTGCCTGGGGTTAATTAATTCCCGGCCGAGGTTTAGGGAATCTGGGGAAGCTGTGCGGTGGTGAATCCAGCGCTGGGAATCTCAGAATTCTGTGCCAGGACCCCCTGGAATTTTAGGGGTTCAGTGTCTGAGGGGTTCGGACCCCCCAAACAAACACCGCGGGGGTCGGGACAATTCCCAGCGTTTACCCTCCGGGACCACCCCCAGTGCCAAACCCCACCTTTTTTTGGGGAATTTTGGGGAATTTTGGCCATTTCCCCCCCGCCGGCGCAGCCCCTGCGCTCGGTTTCGGGAGGAGCGCTGATCTCACGGCTCGGGGAGGGGTTTGCTCCGCACATCAGTGAAATTGGGCAGGAAGCAGCAGCTCCTCGGCACTTTTCCCTGCCTGCAGGAGGGCTTTTTGCAGCGCCGAGCAGCGCTCAGCCCGCCAGGAGAATTGGATGAGGCAGGACGGGGCTGAGCTTCCCCCCAGCACCGCGAATTGAGGTAAATTCGGGGTTTTATTGCGGCAAAACAGGGGGTGATTAATTAATTTAAACTTTCCTAGGTCATTCTTGATTCGGGGCTGGTTTATTAATTTAAACTTTCCAAGCTCGTTCTCTTTTCGGGGCTGGTTAATTAATTTAAACATTCCTAGCTCTTGTTTCGGGGCTGATTAATTAATTTAAACATTCCTAGGTCGTTCTTGATTCGGGGCTGGTTAATTAATTAAAACATTCCTAGCTCTTGTTTCGGGGCTGATTCATTAATTTCAACTTTCCTAGCTCGCTCTTGTTTCGGGGCTGGTTAATTAATTTAAACTTTCCCAGCTCGCTCTCATTTCGGGGCTGAAAGTTTCATTTCCCTTCTCCTCTCTGAACGTGTTTTCCTTCTCTCCCATCATTTTGGGGGAAAAATAGACATTTCTCCAAATTCCTCTCCCCCCAGAGGGGATTTGGCAGCACTGCGATGCCACACATTTTCAGGGTCTCTTTTTAAAGCTGCTCTGGCCGAGCTGAAGATTTTCTCCTTTTTTTTTTTTTTTGCTCCCAGCCATTCCCGGCTGGAATAAAACCAGACGTGTTGCAAACCGCCCGCAAGCCCAGGCAGTGAGGTTTTATTAAAATACGCCGAATTTCGAGCCGAATTTCGAGCAGAAAACTCCACCAGCGCTGTGTAAATGTTCCCGGGTAAACCGAGTTCTCCTCTCTGGATAATTCCCTTTTTTTTTTTTTTTTCCGAGGGAAAAGCTCCAGGGCAGATGTTTGGCAGGAGGTGCAAAACATGTCATTAATTAATGATTTTTTTTTTTTTTCTGCTGTCACCGCTCGGCGTTCGCAGCCCCTCGGAGCCTTTCCGAGGCTGTTTTATCCCGGGAATTTTTTAAGATAACTCCGGGATGTCCACCTGGAAAGTTGCCCCAGAGAAACGTGGGATGTTCAGTCCGAATATTTCCTTCCCGAGGAGTTTTTGTTGTTAATTGAACAGATGTTGCCGCGTGGAGATAAAAAAAAAGATCCAAGCCCGAGATAATTTAGAATATTAGAGAGGAAAATCCAAGTTTAGATATTTGGGAGGGAAAAACAATTTATCGTCTCCGGGATCTGCTCAGGGAGGTGACATCGCTGTGCTTTCAGATTTTCCTGAATTCGGGCTGGAAATCGCGGATTTGGGGCTCCTCCTCGCCAGGTCTGAGCCACCCACGGAGGAGGAATTTCCTCGGCTGGGAGGGAGGGAGCTGCTAAAAAAAAATCATTAAATGGACTAAAAGTGTGAATTGATGAAATATCCAAGTGCTGGGGGGAAAATCACCTTGGAGGGAGTGCCGCAGGGAATTTCCATGGCCTCGCTCCTGAGGATATTTGGGAAGCATCCCCAAAAAATGGGTTCTTAATGGGAAATTTAATCCTTAAATCGGAGGCCAAACCCAGCGGGAGCTCTGTGGGTGCAGAGAGGAGAATTTTAGGGGGAAAAAACTCCAGGGAAGTTTTAGCAGCTGGAAAATCCCCCGGGGTTGAGTAGTTTCGGTGATTCCATGGAAAATCCATCTTTTCCTGGGAGTTCTCTCCTTCCACAGGCTGAGACCCCAGAATGCTTTCCCAGGAAGGAGCTCTGGATTTTTTATCCCTAACCTGCCCCACTGCTCCCTTCAGTTTCCCAATTTATATTTATTTCCCTTTTATTCCTTCTCCCCCGAACGCTTCCGGAGCGTTCCCGGTGCAGTTCCAGCCCTGGGATTGTTCCCCAGCTCACCCAGAGCCCTTTTGGGATTCGTTCTGTCCCACATTTTGTGTTTTCCCCACAAAAAATGCCCCGGGAGGAGGAAAAGTACCGCTCCTAATCCGATGGAAGTTTGTTATTCCAAGGGAGATTTCCCAGGAATAACAATTTTTGTTTTGGAGTCATTCTGTCCGTGGGGGGATTAGGGAGAATTAATTAAGACAGCATTACCCAGAGGGTGAGGAATGATCCCCTCCTCCTTGGGGGTGCTCAGATCCACACCACAGAAATTTGGGAAATTTGGGAAATTTCACACAGAATCGCTCTCTGGGATTCATTCTTCTCCTTTTGGGTGGGTTTTTGGCGTTTAATTTAACCAGATGGTACTGCAGATTTAAAATGAATAAATATCTAAAGACCGGGAGAGTTTGGAATGTCATAGAGTAAAATCCTGGTTTAGAAATTTGGGAGAAATTTGGAATTTGGGAGCGCAGCAGAAAAACTCTTTATCACCTCCCCAGGGAGATCTTCATCTCCACAGAGATAGATTTCTAAGGATACATTGATGAGGAGAAACGCTCTCCAAGTCGCAAGGACACAGCAATTTTTCCAGGGAATGACTCCCGGATCCGTGGAAAGCCCCAAATCCCAAATCCAGGCCGTGGCCTCTTCCCAGATCCCCTTTAATTCCCGATTTGAGCCCTTTGGTGCATCCTGGGAAGCACAAAACTGTCCCAGGATGAGAGGGGATCAGGAGAACATTCTCCCCGTGGAATTCAGCTCGGGAATTCAGCTCGGGAATTCAGCTCGGGAATTCAGGATTTTCCTGCTCCCTTCACCTGCTGTGGGAGGAGGAGGAGGAGGAGGAATAGAGATGTGAGTTTTGACAGCTGCCGGGCTCCGGGCCAGCCCCGCTGGGACCGGGAACAGGAACTGGGAATTCCGGGAACGGGAACTGGGAACAGGAAATGGGAATGGGAACCAGGAATGGGAACTGGGAACTGGGAATAGGGAACAGGAACTGGGAATAGAAATTGGGAGCTGGGAATAGGAACCGGGAATGGGAACTGGGAATAAGAACCGGGAATTCCCAGCTCACGGTGGGAAAACCGGGAGTGGGTTTGGACTGAACGAGGGGAAATTTGGGTTGGATATGAGGAAAAAATCCCTCCCTGTGAGGGTGGGATGGAATTCCCAGAGATCCCTGGAAGTGTCCCAGGCCAGGCTGGCATAACCTGGGACAGGGGAAGGGGTTGGGGTTGGCACTGGATGGGTTTGAATTCCTTCCCACCCAAACCCTCCCAGGATTCTGTAACAATCCCAAGTTTTTTCCTCTCCATCCCAAACCTCTGTTCCCTCCGAGAGCAGAGTCCTGGAAAGGGCTGAGTCAGCAGCCAGGGGGAACATGCCTGAAATCCCAAAATCCCTCATTCCTGTGGGGATGGGATTAGCTTCCAGCCTGGAATGGAGCCCCGAGAGTGCAGAATTCCCTGCCCTGTCCAATTTTAAACCTCTGCCTTGGATTCCTTTGAATGGAGAGACCAAAACGCCGCTCTGACATCATCCACAAATCCGGAGGTTATTAGAGGGTGCGAGGGGAGGAATGAGCCTGGAAAAAAGGGAAAATCCAGCCCAAAGCAAACCTGAGGCGAATTTGAGCCTGGATTTGTTCTCAGGGAGCTCAGCACGTGCGGCTCGAGGGGAAAACGCGTCCAGATGTGGCTCCCGGCAGTGGTTTCGTGGAATATTTTCCATGTTGAGTTGTGTTTCTGTGGGATTTCTGGTGCCCCCGTAAATGTGGGAGTGCAGTTGGCTCTGAGCCATCCCTGCTGGAATTGCAGAGTTTGGATATCAATGCCCTAAAATGTCTCGGAGCTGAGGAAGGAGATTTGAGAGGGAGGCAGGACAGGATCAATCCGGGATTTCTGCGGGGTGAAGGAGCTGCTGGGCAATTTTCTCTGCTGTTTTATCAATCCTCTGGTCTTGAATCCCAACGGGAATTCCAGGAAAGGCGCTGGCCACAGAGCCGAGTGCTGTTCCCTGGCAAAATTGCTGTGTCCTTATGGCCTTATATGGATAAGGATATAAGGACACAGCAATTTATATCCTTATATATATTATATCCTATTATATTATATATATTATATCCTTATATATATTATATATATTACATCCTTATTATCTATATTATATCCTTATATCCTTATCCTTATATGCTGTGTCCTGTTTATCCTTATAAACATCAATGTTTCTTTAATAACATATCCCTGTGGAGATAAAGATCTCCCCAGAGAGATGATAAAGATTTTTCTAAATTTAGAAATTCCCGGATTTCTAAACCAGGATTTTTCTCTAGGATATTCCAAACTCTGCTGTGGATGCTGGGGGTCGGAGCCTGGCATGGTTTGGGTGGGAAGGGACCTTAAATCCCATCCAGTTCCGACCCCTGGACACCTTCCCCTGTCCCAGGGAGCTCGGAGCCCTGTCCAGCCTGGCCTGGGACATCCCAGGGACCCAGGGGCAGCCCCACCCTGAGCTCTCCCGTGCCAGAATTCCATTTTCCCGTCATGACAGAAAGCTGAGGCCCCATTTCTGTGCCGAAGCCTTGGGGTGCTGCTGAGATCCCAAAGTGTCCCCGTTGGGCTGCCGTTCCTTGTGGAAATCCCAAACATTCTGTGGAAAAATCCCTCTGGGGACAAATCCCACTTTTCCTGGCTCAATCTGAGTTTTTTCCCTGAGCCCCTCGGTGAGCAGGGGCTGTGAGTTCATTTCGGGGGATGCAGACCCTGCGGAAGCTTTGCCTCCCGGGATTTGGGTTCGGGAACTCAGGGCACCGCTGCTCTCCTGCCCTTGTGCAGAATTCCCCGGGATTTCCGTGGGTGGAAAGGGATTTTTGGGTGGTTTTCCATCGAAGGAGCCCCTCCTGATCCCACTCAAAGATGGGATGCAGTCCTGCCTAACCTTCTCTCGCTGTGTGGGGCCAGGGCTTGAACTCAGATAATCCTCGTGGGTCCTTTCTGACTGAGGATCCCCCGTGATTCCAAAATCCCCCAATTCTGGGGAACAACACAAACCCTTTTTGGGCTCCGGGACTTGAACTCAGGTCTGTGGGTCCCTTCCAGCTGAGGATCCTCCGTGATTCCAAAATCCCTCAGTTTTGGGGAACAACACAAACCCTTTTCGGGCTCCGGGGCAGTCTGGCTCTGCCAAGAGCACAAGTTCCACCTCCTGTGCCTGCTCTAATGTCAATTAGCATCTCCCGGGCTAATCGTGGGACCAATTAAAGCAGCCTGGAAATCTGCCCTGACCTCCCCTCCCTTCCAGCTGCTCCCGAGCTCTCCCAGCGCGGGGTTTTTGGACAGGATTTGGGATTTCTGGCAGCACTCCGTGCTCTCGCTCGGGTAATTCACACCTCCGGGAGCCGTTCCCTCCGGATGATTTCCCCAAATCCTTGTGGTTTTTGGCTGCAGTCCTTCCAAAGGTTCAGATCTGCTCAGGGAAAGAGCTGCAGGGCAGAGCTCACCCCACGGAGCTGTTTCTGATCCCAAAGGAGGCCCTAAAGCCCTCCCTGTTTGCCCTGGGCAGGGCTGGGGGGCACCTGCTGCTCCAGGGCTGTGTTTTGAGCCTTTTCTCCCATCAGATATTTGGGTTTTGTTGGCACTGAGCTTCTGGAGGCTTGGAAACCAAACAAAACCCTGACCCCGAGGGGAATTCGGCACACTCTGTCGTGAAGTGCTGCCTTATCTCCAGAGCCGCGGGCTTTGACTGCGAGGCTCCTCCACTCTTTATCTGCCGTTTTCCTTCCTGAATCTCCTTCCTCTCTCTGCTCTTTATTTGCCTTTTTTCTCCCCAAATCTTCTTTCTCTCTCCTTCCTGAATCGTCTTCCTCTCTCCACTCTTTATTTGCCTTTTTTCTCCCCAAATCTCCTTCCTCTCTCCTTCCCAAATCTCCTTCTCCCAGGGTTTGACTGCAAGGTTTCTCCACTCTTTATGTGCCTTTTTCTACCCAAATCTCCTTCCTCTCTCCTTCCCAAATTTCCTTCATCTCTCCACTCTTTATCTGCTTTTTTCCTTCCTAAATCTCCTTCCTCTCTCTACTCTTTATGTGCTTTTTTCTCCCCAAATCTCCTTCCTCTCTCCTTCCCAAATCTCCTTCTCCCAGGGTTTGACTGCGAGGTCGCTCCACTCTTTATTTACCGTTTTTATCCCCAAATCTCCTTCCTCTCTCCACTCTTTATTTGCCTTTTTTTCCTCCCCAAATCTTCCTCTCTCCACTCTTTATCTGCCTTTTTCCTCCCCAAATCTCCTTCCCGTGGCTGCAGGACCTTCCAGAAGGTCCCAGCAACAGAAATATAAATATTTACAAACAGAGCTCCGCGTTCTCAGTGCGTGGGACAGCCCTGGGAAAGCTTTAATTACTCCTTGAGGAGTAATTACTCCTTTAGGATCCAATTTGGGAGGTTTTTGGCTAAATCAGCCTTCTCAGGTGAATTTTTCGGGAGAGGCTGAGCCCAGCTCAGCTTTGGGTCGGGGATTGCTGAGGATTTACAAACGCTGTTTGTGAAAGGAACAGCAGCACTGAGGATGGAGCAGATCAAAGGAGATATTTGGGATGGAGCAGAGCAGAGCAGATTTGTCGTTTGGCTTCTCGGTGGAAGGAGCTGGGGGAGAAAAAATGGTTCAGTCCTGTCCTGGTGGGGTTTGAATGAAAGTTTCCTGCTGGAGCCACCCGGGATGCAAAGGTGGTTTTGGGCTGAAATTATTTGGATATTTTTATTTGGAATTATTGGAATAGGTGGGGCCATGTCTAGGGAAACTTGTGATCATTTTAATCAGAGTTTTCATCACTTGTCCTTGGAGCAGGACAGGCTGGAGGGGGATTTTCATTCCCACACGGAAGAAGGATGGAAAAAGCTGTGGGACAGAGCTTTTCCCATTTCCTCAATCCTCGAGGTTCTGCTTTTTGGCTGCTTTATTCCACTTCACTGAATAAAGAGAAACGGGAAAATCAATTGCTTGGATTAGTGGAGAAACAGGAAAATCAATTTATTGGATTGGTGGAGAAATGGGAAAATTGACTGGTGGAGAAATGGGAAAATCAATTCCTTGGATTGGTGGAGAAACGGGAAAATCAATTTATCGGATTGGTGGAGAAACGGGAAAATCAATTTATCGGATTGGTGGAGAAACGGGAAAATCAATTGCTTGGATTGGTGGAGAAACAGGAAAATCAATTTATCGGATTGGTGGAGAAATGGGAAAATCGATTGCCACCACTCCCAACGTATAGGATTTCACCTGGGGAAAAGGTCTTGGGCTGAAATTATGTGGCGAGTTGACCTAAATGTAGAAATGGGTGATGTTTTGGGGTTTTTATCCACCCGCAAGAAATAACTACCCTGAGCTCGGTTTTCACGGCGCTGTTGGGTGCGATCTCTCCATTCCCGACAGATATAAATTCGATATCATTCCCAAGATTGACCCCAGCTCCGATTCCCTTCCAGAACCGCCCAGCCCCGCGCACCGCCCGGCTCCGAGGACTGGGAGCGCTGGAAATGGGAAGATCGCGAGCTTTTCCCTCCACCCGCTGCCTCCTGCTGCTGTTCCTGTCCTCGCTGGGCTGCGCCCAGTACGAGCACTGGCCCTACCTGCCCGGCTACCCCGAGCCAGCCCCACAGGTGTTCCAGCCCCCCCAGAGACCCCCCAGCGTCCCCAAAATCCAGCTGAGGCTGGCGGGGCAGAAGAGGAAGCACAACGAGGGCCGCGTGGAGGTGTTCTACGGCGGCGAGTGGGGCACCGTGTGCGACGACGACTTCTCCATCCACGCCGCGCACGTGGTGTGCCGCGAGCTGGGCTACCTGGAGGCCGTGTCCTGGCTGCCGGGCTCCAAGTATGGCAAGGGGGAAGGTAAGGGGTCTTGGGGGGCTTTTCCAGGTCCAAATAACGCCGATTTTAATCTAATTGGTGGCGCTGGGGTGTTTATTTCTTGGGAGTTCGGATATGTGGAGGTCATGTCCTGGCTGCCCAAATCTGAGTATGGCAAGGGGGAAGGTAAGGGGTCTTGGGGGGCTTTTCCAGCTCCAAATAATGCCTAATTTTAATCTAATTAATGGTGTTGGGGTGTTGCTTTCTTGCTCTGTGTCGGGAGCTGGGCTACCTGGAGGCCATGTCCTGGCTGCCAGGATCCAAGGATGGCAAAGGGGAAGGTAAGGGGTCTTGGGGGGCTTTTCCAGGTCCAAATAATGCTGAATTTTAATCTAATTGGTGGTGTTGGGTATTGCTTTCTCGGGAGCTGGGATATGTGGAGGTCATGTCCTGGCTGCTGGGATCCATGTACGGAAAAGGGGAAGGTGAGGGGATTTTGGAAGAGTGTGGGGGCATCGTTCTAGGTCCCAATAATGCCTAACATTAATCTAATTGATGGTGTTGGGGTGTTCCTTTCTCGGGAGCTGGGATATGTGGATGCCATGTCATGGCTGTCCAGCTCCAAGTACAGAAAAGGAGGAGAGAAAAGGATCCCAGGGCAGTGGGGGGATCTTTCCAGCTCCCAATAATCCCTATTTTCAGTCTAATTGAGGGTGTTGGGGTGTTGCTTTCTTGGGAGTTCGGATATGTGGAGGTCATGTCCTGGCTGCCCAGATCTGAGTATGGAAATGAGAAGGTGAGGGGATCTTGGAGAAGTGTGGGGGGCTCTTTCCAGGTCCAAATAATGCCTAATTTGAATCTAATTGATGATGTTGGGGTGTTGCGTTCTCGGGAACTGGGATGTGTGGACATTGTGTCCTGGCTGCCCAAATCCAAGTATGGGAAAGGGGAAGGTAAGGGGTCTTGGGGGGCTTTTCCAGGTCCAAATAATGCCTAATTTTAATCTAATTGGTGGCGTTAGGGTGTTTATTTCTTGGGATTTCGGATATGTGGATGCCATGTCCTGGCTGCCCAGATCTGAGTATGGAAAAGGAGACGGGAAGAAGATCTTGGGGGGCTTTTTCCGGTCCCAATAATCCCTAATTTCAGTCTCATTGATGCTGTTGGGGTGTTGCGTTCTCGTGCTGTGCCAGCAGAAAAAATGGTGGGGTTTGAACGAAGGTTTCCCGCTGGAGCGACCCAGCTGCTGGATTGGTGGAGAAACGGGAAAATCAATTGCCACAACTCCCAACCTATAGGATTTTTCCTGGGGAAAAGGAGGTTTTGGGCTGAAATTATTTGGATATTATTATTTGGAATTATTGGGATTGGTGGGGCTGTGTCCAGGGAAACTGAGGGGAGCTGGTGATGGTTTTAATCAGAGTTTTTGTCACTTGTCCCTGGAGCAGGACAGGCTGGAGGTGGATTGTTCATTCCCACACGGATAAAGAACAGAAAAAGCTGTGGGACAGAGTTTTTTCCGATTTCCTCAGCCCTCGAGGTTCTGCTTTTTAGCTGCTTTATTCCACTTCACTGAATAAAGAGAAACGGGAAAATCAATTGCTTGGACTGGTGGAGAAATGGGAAAATCAATTTATCAGATTGGTGGAGAAATGGGAAAAATCAGTTGCCACAACTCCCAACTTATAGAATTCTACCTGGGAAAAAGGTGGGTTTGGGTTGAAATTATTTGGATATTATTATTTGGAATTACTGGGATACGTGTCCAGGGAAACTGGTAATGGCTTTAATCAGAGTTTTTGTCACTTGTCCGTGGTGGATTTTCATTCCCACATGGATAAAGAACAGAAAAAGCCATGGGACAGAACTTTTCCCACTTCCTCAATCTTCAAGGTTCTGCTTTTTCTCTGCATTATTCCCCCTCACCAAATAAAGCTCTCGAGACCCAGCGCTTCCCTCGCTCCCAGCCCAGCCCGGATTCCTCCTCTCGGAGTCTCAGATGTATTTTATTTCCATTCCAGGGAAAATCTGGCTGGACAACGTGCACTGCACGGGCAAGGAGAGCAGCCTGGCCGCCTGCGGCTCCAACGGCTGGGGCGTGAGCGACTGCAAGCACAGCGAGGACGTGGGCGTGCTGTGCAGCGAGAAGAGGATCCCCGGCTTCAAGTTCGACAATTCCCTCATCAATCAGATCGAGGTAAACGGGGAAAATGCTGATCGGGAACTTCCTGGGACAGGGATAGGTGGGAATGGTGTAAATTATAAATATCACAATTCCCTGATCAATCAGATCGAGGTAAATGGGGAAAACATGGCTTTGGAACCTCCTGGGACAGGGATGGGTGGGAATGGCAGAAATTATAAATGTCACAATTTCCTGATCAATCAAATCGAGGTAAATGGGGAAAATGCAGCTTCGGAACTTCTTGGGACAGGAATGGGTGGGAATGGCAGAAATGTGAAATTTCACAATTTTCTGATCAATGAAATTGAGGTAAATAGGGAAAACGCTGCTCCGGAACCACCTGGGAACAGGGATGGGTGGGAATGGCAGAAATGATAAATTTCACGATTCCCTGATCAATCAAATTGAGGTAAACAGGAAAAATGCTGCCCTAGAGCCTGCTGGGACAGGGATGGGTGGGAATGCTGTAAATGATAAATATCACAATTTCCTGATCAATCAGATCGAGGTAAATTGGGAAAACGCGGCTCCGGAACTTGCTGGGACAGGCATGGGTGGGAATGCTGTAAATTATGAATATCAAAATTCCCTGATCAATCAAATTGAGGTAAATGGGGAAAATGCTAATCTGGAGCCTGCAGGGAACAGGGATGGGTGGGAATGGCAGAAATTATAAATGTCACAATTTCCTGATCTATCAAATCAAGGTAAATAGGAAAAATGCTGCCCCAGAGCCTGCTGGGACAGGGATGGGTGGGAATGCTTTAAGTTATAAATTTCACAATTCCCTGATCAATCAAATTGAGGTAAATGGGGAAAATGCAGCTTCGGAACTTCTTGGGACAGGAATGGGTGGGAATGGCAGAAATGACAAATTTCTGATAAATTTCACAGTTCCCTGATCAATCAGATCGAGGTAAACGGGGAAAACGCTGATCTGGAGCCTGCTGGGAACAGGGATGGGTGGGAATGGCAGAAATGTGAAGGTTCCCCGTGCGCGTTCCAGGTGTGAATCCCTGGATTTGTTCCCGACCCGAGCTGGAGATCCCAATGGGATTTCTGCAGGATAAAGGGCTGAGGGAATGCGGGGCTGGAAGGATCTGGGATGAGCACTTCTGAGAGGGAAGAAAAAGGCATTTTTTCCTTCAGCTCCTCAGGCTGGGAACTTTGTGGTGCCTCAGGCAGCACCTCCCTTTCCTTGGATTTTTCTGTCTCCATCCCCAGGCTGCCCTCAGCCAAAATTTCTGGGAAGAGCCCCCCAGGAACCATTTCCCAGAGCTCATTTTGAGGGAGCATCCAGGACCATCCCCGTAAGGGTTCCAGGCGCAAATCCCTAGATTTGTTCCCGATCCGAGCTGGAGGTGGAGATGCATTCCCGGGAAGGGCCGCAGGGCCAGGATGTGAGGGATTAAATTCCTTTCCTCGCCCTGACCTCGCCTCCCCCGGCTGAGCAGATCTTCCCGAGCTGAGCCTCTCCATCAATGGCTCCGTTGTTGCCCCGGGAATGAGGAGCGACCGTGGAACACCAGGGGTGGCTTTGGCTCCTCCAAAACCTCACAGAGTCCTCAAAACACCCGGAAAAAAAAAAAAAAAAAATCGGTTCAGTCTAGACAGAGGTCACCTCACCCCAAGCTGCTCCAGGAATTAATCATGGAATCTCTGCTTTTCCATTAGCTCAGCACAGCTCCTTTCCCACCCAAATCACTCCGGGGTTCTGTTTCTCCCTGAATTTCGCTAACAACTTCCCGCCGTGCCGGGGTAAATTCCAGCTGGTTTTCCCTCTTTCCCTACAAAATCCCTGCTGCTCTCCTTGCAGCGGGGTTGGGGCTGGAGGTGACGAGTTGGGATGTTTGGGATTCCATCGTGGAGCTCCCCGCGGTCACAAGCGGCTGTCAAATGTCTCAGCTCCTTCCCCTCTCAGTTTTGCTTATCTTTTTCTTTTTATCGTTTTTCCTTTTGGGCTTTAACCTTTATGCTTTTATCCTTTGTCCTTTTCTCTTCTCCTGGCGTTATCTCCGGAGCAGCCGCAGCCACTGGGACGCGGCCGGAGCCAAAATTGAGGACCAGGGTGACTCAGGGGGTCCCAAATCCAAACCGGGGGGGTCCAAAGCCTCCTGTGAAGACAAATTTGGAAGTCTTTGCCCTTTCCGACAGACTTGGGAATTGTGCAGGTCATTCCTGGCATTCGTCGGGGGAAACATCATCGGTTGAGAGCTGCCGGTTCCTCAGCCGGAGCCCTGAGCTCATCCGAGTGATGTTTTCCCTCTGGAATGAGGGCTGAGGGGGCTGGAATTTCCTCTGGGCGCTGCTGTGGTCAGGAGTCTCCGTCAGCTTTTCACTCTGATGGTGCGATCCCGGCGGGATCCCAGTGGGATTCCAGTGGGACAGAGCGGAACCAGTGCGATCCCAGTGCGATCCCGGCGGGATCCCAGTGGGATTCCAATGGGACAGAGCGGAACCAGTGCGATCCCAGTGCGATCCTGGTGGGATCCCAGTGGGATTCCAGTGGGACAGAGCGGAACCAGTGCGATCCCAGTGCGATCCTGGTGGGATCCCAGTGGGATTCCCAGAGGGACAGAGTGGAATCAGTGCCATCCCAGTGGGACAGAGCGGAACCAGGGCGATCCCAGTGCGATCCCAGCAGGACAGATCAGAACCAGTGCAATCTCAGTGGGATCTCAGTGGGATTCCCAGCGGGATGGAGCAGAACCAGTGCGATCCCAGTGCGATCCTGGTGGGATCCCAGTGGGATTCCCAGAGGGACAGAGTGGAATCAGTGCCATCCCAGTGGGACAGAGCGGAACCAGTGCGATCCCAGTGCGATCCTGGTGGGATCCCAGTGGGATTCCCAGAGGGACAGAGTGGAATCAGTGCCATCCCAGTGGGACAGAGCGGAACCAGGGCGATCCCAGTGCGATCCCAGCAGGACAGATCAGAACCAGTGCAATCTCAGTGGGATCTCAGTGGGATTCCCAGCGGGATGGAGCAGAACCAGTGCGATCCCAGTGAGATTCCAGTGGGATTCTCAGTGGGACAGAGCAGAACCAGTGTGATCCTGACAGGATTCCCAGTAACCCTCCCAGTGTGATTCCCGGTGGGACAGAGCAGAACAGAGCGATGCCGGTGGGATTCCCAGTGCCATCCCAGTGGGATTTCCAGTGGAACAGAACAGAACCAGTGCGATCCCAGTGGGACAGAGCAGAACCAGTGTGATCCCGGTGGGATTCCCAGTGAGATCCCAGTGGGATTCCCGCTAACCCTCCCATTGGGATTTGGCCATGTTTTGCCCAAATCTGGCCTTGGCTGGCCCAGATCTGCCCCAGGAGGAGCCTGATAACCCTCGAGCTGTGTTTATTCCCATTGGACACCGCGCCCAGCTCCGCTTCCCAGTTTGGAAAAGCCGTGGACGAGATTTTTAGGACGAGATTTTTTAGGACGAGATTTTTTTAGGACGAGATTTTTTTAGGACGAGATTTTTTAGGACGAGATTTTTTTAGGATGAGATTTTTTAGGATGAGATTTTTTTAGGATGAGATTTTCAAGATGAGACTTTTAGGATGAGATTTTTAGGGTGAGGTTTTTTAGGATGAGATTTTTAGGATGAGATTTTTAGGATGAGATTTTCAGGATGAGACTTTTAGGATGAGATTTTAAGGGTGAGGTTTTTTAGGATGAGATTTTCAGGATGAGATTTTTAGGGTGAGGTTTTTTAGGATGAGATTTTCAGGATGAGATTTTTAGGGTGAGGTTTTTTAGGATGAGATTTTCAGGATGAGACTTTTAGGGTGAGGTTTTTTAGGATGAGATTTTTAGGATGAGATTTTTAGGATGAGATTTTTAGGATGAGATTTTTAGGATGAGATTTTTAGGATGAGATTTTCCGTGGCCGTAAATCACTTGGCCATTCCACAGGGATGTGCTCAGATCTCTTCCCGTCACAGCTCATCTTCTGAGGGTTAGGTCACATCTTTTCCCCATCCCTGAGCTTTCCCATCCCTTTTCCTGTGGGGAAGGGGCGGTGCTTGACCTCTGCTCCTGTGGTGGGCACGGGGAGGTGTTTTTTGGGAGGGGATGAGTGATGGAGAGCTGGGAGACAGGCAGGAAGGGGTTAATCCTCCTGGCAGCAGCAGAATTCCATCCCTCCCTCGTTCGAATCCCACAGTTTTTGCCATTTCTCACTCTTTAGAGGATTTAAAGCCCTTTCTGGGTGCCGGATTTCTGAAATCCCAATATTCCCTGCGTGTTCCCTGAGCAGGGGACACCATCCCTGCTGTCCCAGACTGTCCCTCTGTGTCCCCAAACTCAGCCCTCCCTGCCTTCCCCAGCGATTCGGAGCCCACGGGGGCTGATTGATTGGCCCCAAGCAGCCCCAGAGACCCTTCAGAGACACAGTCAGAGCAGTGGGGATTTGCTTTGTTTTTGATTTTCTTTTATTTGCTTTATTCACCACTCTGAGTGTGAGGATTCACTCCTCCAAACACACACCCCCAGCACTGCCCACTCACAATATCATGGTAACATTCGTGAATATTCATCACATTCCCCGGGGTGGGAGTGGTTATACAAATCATTTCTGGGCAATCATTAATATCATTAGCTGTGTGTCCTGGTGGTCTCTGGGGTCTGCTCGTGATGAAGATCTGGAGTCTCCATCACAGAGCACTTTTCACCTTTCTCTCTGGAGCATGGGCAGCCCTTGGTGGGTGATTCAGGGTTTCTGTGCTGGCCTCACACAGATTCTTGTCCCTCTCATCTTGACAAGATAAAGGGAATCCTGTTCTCCTGGGTTTAGAATTCACAGATTCTGTCTCTCGATAGTTAACCTATTGACCACCCATCTCTCATGATTCCGATCTCAGTACATTTTACCCTAAATTCAGGCACCTCAGGGATTTTATTGAACTCGCTCCCTGAATCATCCTTAACAAAATATTTGCTGTCCGCCTTCCTCCTCCGCCTGCACCCACACGGCCTTAAATAGGATCGGCTCTAAATATATCGAATTTCTGCAGCTCCCAGAGGTTCACAAATAGCTCTGGTACCTGCGGCCAGCCCAGGTCTGGCTTTGCTGCTATTCCTGGCCTTCGTTTCCCCTTGTGGAGCAGGAAATTCTCACTTCAAAGCCCAGCGGCTCCAAGGTTTTGGTTGTGCTGGGTGAAAAATGGGTTTAGGCATCCCTGGAGGTGTCCGAGGCTGGGATTGGAGCAGCCTGGGATGGTGGGAGGTGGTCCTGCTCACCAAAATCGGGTTTAAGGTCCTTTTGTAGGGGAATTAATCCACAAACAGCAGAGGTTTATGTCCAAAAGGAGACAGAGGAGCCCTGTGATTTTATTTGTGAATAAAGGGAGAGGTCAGGGCACTTCCAACGTGAACCATTCTGTGATTCTGGTTAATTCAGGTTTTTGAAAAGTGGGGAAAGACCTTGCCAAGGCCTGCTCAGGAGCTTCCAGTCCAACCAGGAAAACTCTGCCATGGGCTGAGCTGGAAGGGGACAGGCTCATGGTTTGTTCCTTGTCACCAGGGAAATCCCTTTTTTTTCCCAGCTTTTTGCCATGGGATCAGTGAGATCTTTGCCCTCGCTGTGGGGATTTGTCACCCAGGTCACCCCCATCTCCCCTCCGCGTCCTGCAGCCCCTCGGTGTGTTGTTAGATTTCGAAAAATTTATTTCTTATTATTTATTTTCTTATTTATTTAGTTATTTATTAATAATT
>VZRL01000716.1:83629-94618 GCA_013397895.1 Origma solitaria
ATATTTAAATATTATAATTAAAATTATTATGAAAATAATTATAGTAGATAATAATTAAATAATACAAACCCAGACCTGGGGTTTTTTTCCATGTTCAGCCCAGAAAAGAAAAAGGCTCCTAAACCCAAGCACCTGCAGAGAACTGGGATTGGGTTGGGGTTTTTTTATAGTCTACTCCACATGTGAGATGTGAGAAACAAATCTGTGATAAACAAACATTTATTACGAGAATAAGGGAATGGAGGAAATTTTGTGAATAAAGGAATGGGGGAAAGTTTGAGAATAAAGGAATGGAGGAAATTTTGAGAATAGAGAAATGGAGGAAATTTTGAGAATAAAGGAATAGGAGAAGTTTTGAGAATAAAGAAATGGGGGAAATGCCTTCAGCTTGGAGAAGGGGAGGGAAGGAAACAGCACGTGGGTGTCCTGAGTGTGGGAAGCTTTAAAACGTGACCTGTCCACTGGATTTGCCAAACCCCTCTTGCGGTGGGACGGAATCTGCTGATGCATTCCATCTGCCGATTTGTTTAATCTCCGCAGATAAAAATCTCCTTTCTCCCTGCACTTCCAGCACCGCAATCACGTGCTGGGTGTTCCGAGGTGTCTCAGGTGACCGCAGGATTGTTTTTTGGGCCCAGCTTTCCATAAATTACCCCCGTAAAGGCCGGGATGGTGGCGGTGACCCCAGCGCGGTGTGTGTCCCCCGCAGCAGCCCCTGGTGAGGCTGAAAGGAGGAGCCAACACGGGCGAAGGTCGGGTGGAGGTGCTGAAGAACGGCGAGTGGGGGACGGTGTGCGACGACAACTGGAACCTGGTGGCCGCCAGCGTGGTGTGCCGCGAGCTGGGCTTCGGCAGCGCCAAGGAGGCCATCGCCGGCGCCAGGCTGGGCCAAGGTAAGGACGGAGCTCCGCGGGTCCTCGGCGTCCGGAATTACGGAATATTCCACCCGCGGCGTTTGGGGCACGGCGGATTTGCGTCGGGAGTTTGCGTTCGTCGCGGTTTGGGGACGGGGAATTTGTCCTCTCACCTTAACGAGTCTCTCGAAGAGCTCATTCCAAACTGGAATTATGGAACTTTAAAAAGATTCCCTGAAAAAAGTGTGGGGATGATGAGTTTGAGGCCAGAATGGAATTATGGGACTTTCTTTAAAAAGATTCCCTGAAAAGTGTGGGGATGATGAGTTTGAGGCCAGAGCAGAATTATGGAACTTTAAAGAGATTCCCCGAAAAAAGTGTGGGGATGATGAGTTTGAGGCCAGAGCAGAATGTTGTGACTTAAAAAGATTCCCTGAAAAAGGTCTGGGGATGATGAGTTTGAGGCCAGAGCGGAATTCTGTGACTTAAAAAGATTCCCCGAAAAAGGTCTGGGGACGATGATGAGTTTGACCTTTCGCTCAGGCAGCTGTCCCAGTAATTAATTCTCAATTATCTCATCTGCTGCTCTGAAATTCCCTTTGAGTCCTCTAGAACCACCCCATGGTGTAATGCATTACTAGAAGGTTCCTGGCAGAAAAGGAGTCCTGGGGCCAGACTTCAAACACTCCAATTTCAGCCCAGGACAGTAATTTAGCCCATTATAAATAGAAGGGCATTTGGACAGCTCAGAGCCAGGTTCGGGTTTGGATTTCCTGTCTTCAGGAGTTGGTTGGAATCCCAAAATGTGGTCAATGGTAGCTCAAAGGTGAACTGGTGATTCCAACACCTCGTTCCCGTGGTGGAAACCCCAAAAAAAAACCGGCACTGAACCTTTGTTGTGAGAAAAAAGGAACGGAGGAACTTTTGAGAATAAAGAAATGGGGAAAATTTTGAGAATAAAGGAACGGAGTAAATTTTGAGAATAAAGGAATGGATGAAATTTTGAGAATAAAGGAACGGAGGAAGTTTAGAGAATAAAGGAATGGGGGAAGGAAACAGCACGTGGGTGTCCTGAGTGTGGGAAGCTTTAAAACGTGACCTGTCCACTGGATTTGCCAAACCCCTCTTGCGGTGGGACGGAATCTGCTGATGTGTTCGAGTGGATGTAGGAAACATCTCCATCATCCCGGGGGAGGAACGGGGCTGCCACGTGAGGGAGGAGAACGTGGGATTCGCTGTTCCTGCCTGGAATCTCCCAGCAGGGGCTGCAGATTCCCACGAAATTCCCTTTCTCTTCGTGCTCATCCATCAGCGCTCCCTGCAGGAGCATCCCTGGGGATGGGGACGTCTCTCCAGCAGCCAGAGCGTCCTGTTTGGGTTGGAAAAGGAGATTTTTTGGCCCTGGAGCTCTCCAAGCTCTCACCACCGTGTCCCTGTTTGCCCTTTGTTTTGTTCCAGCTGCATCCCAGGAATTTGGGAGCTCCAGGGCTGCTGTGGAGGATCGGTGGCCTCACCGTGGCTGGGGGAGGTTTCATTTCACAGGCCAGAGCAGCTCCCTGCTCAGCCGGGGCTCAGCTGGGAGTCCCAGTTAGGGCAAACTGGGGGAGCTCGGGTTATGGGAGGAGGATTTATCCCGCCCGTAATAGATTAGATTAAACAGATTAAACAATTCACCCTTTTCCCACAAGGGGGGAAGACACTGAGCCCGGAGCTCACGAATGTGTTGGAGAGCATGGAATTCAGCTCCAAGTGGAAACTTGGCTTTTCCTGGGGTTCCTGCATGCTGGAACCCTGGAAAATACCGGAAAGAACGTAACGGTGAAATTATTAACAATAATCTTGCGGCTTTTCGTTTTACTTTTACACGAAATCGGTGGATTTTTTCTGAGTTCAGAATGCTGGAGGTCACTGTGGTGCTAACAACCTCCTGGGGGTATCCCCTCACCACACAGAAGGACATTTTTTCCCCTATTTTTCCCCAAGGAATGGGTCCCATCCACCTGAACGAGATCGACTGCACGGGCTTCGAGAAGTCCCTGACGGACTGCAAGTTCAACACCGAGTCGCAGGGCTGCAACCACGAGGAGGACGCTGCCGTGAGGTGCAATGTCCCAGCCATGGGCTTCCAGAACCAGGTGGGACGCTGAGGAATCCAGATGTGAAGAAATTTTGGGGCAGGTGTTTGCCCCCCGGAGCAGGGAATTGGGTGGGAATTATTTCATGAGTGTTTAATTTAGGTTTTAGCTAAAAAAGGAGGGAAAATGAGGACGGTGCTCACTTTTTGTGCTGAGTTTTGAGCTGCTCTGAGCATGCCAGAGGTTTATAAATGAGGAAGGCCAGGCTGGGTGGGGTTTGGGGCAACCTGGGAGAGTGGAAGGACTCTGCCCGTGGGAACAGGGTGGTTTTAAGGTCCTTTTCCAACGCAACCATTCCGTGATTCTGTGAAAACAGCACGAACCAGAGCCAGGGTCCTCCGAACGCTCCTTCCGAAGGTCTGAAGGAGCAGGGAAGGAAAACTTCCCCAGGGAATGTTACTCCTGCAGCTGGCCCAGCCCACGGAGCTGCTGGGCTTGGCTGGAGCATCTCCAGCCCGGAGCGGGAGAAGAACCGAACCTGAGCTGGAGCCTGGAGCAGACTCTGAGCGCTGCTCTGTCCCTGGGTGGTTTTCCAGAGCCTTCGCCTCGAGGAGCCTCTCCCCATCCCACAGAAAAATGGGACAGTGCTGCTCAAGCTGTTTTCCCTGGGGATGGGTTGGGAATGTGCTCATGCAGTCTCGTTAGAATTCCTTTTCGCCAGTCAGAATTCCCTCTGTGAAGGGAAAATCCCTCTCCAGGATTCCTCCTGCAAAAGAAGGAGTTTTCTTCTCTCACTCTGCGAGGCTGGGGGTTACACCTGGAGCTATCCGACGATCCCGGAACCCCTAGGATTTTGAGGAACAAAATCTTCCTCCCCACCTGCTGCCCCTTCCCTTGGGGGGCAGCAGGTGGGGAGTGCTGCCCACACAAAGATGGGGCAGTGCTGCTCAAGCTGAGTTTCCTGTTTTCCCTAGGGATGGGTTGGGAATGTGCTCATGCAGTCTCGTTAGAATTCCTTTTCGCCAGTCAGAATTCCCTCCTTGGAGGGAAAATCCCTCCCCAGGATTCCTCCTGCAAAAGGGCAGTTTTCTTCTCACACCGTGCAAGGCCGAGGGTTGCACCTGGGGCGACTCAATGATCCCAAAACCCCTAGGATTTTGAGGAACAAAACCTCCCCCACCTGCTGCCCCTTCCCTCGGGAGTTTGCTGTGGATTTACGGGTTCTGTGTCCCGCAGCTCCGCCTGAGTGGGGGCCGCAACCCCTACGAGGGCCGCGTGGAGGTGCTGGCCGAGCACAACGGGACCCTGCGCTGGGGCACGGTCTGCAGCCACAACTGGGGCACCGTGGAGGCCATGGTGGTGTGCCGGCAGCTGGGGCTGGGCTTCGCCAGCCACGCCTTCCAGGTGAGCCCGCGGTGACGGTGACACCACGGAGGGTGCTGGAGGAGGGGGGGTTATCCCAAAACTGGGTTATCCCAAAAATGGGTTATCCCAAAAACGGGTTGTCCCAGAAATGGGTTATCCCAAAAACGGGTTGTCCCAAAAACGGGTTGTCCCAAAAACGGGTTGTCCCAGAAATGGGTTATCCCAAAAAGGGGTTATCCCAAAAACGGATTCTCCCCAAAATGGGTTATCCCAAAAATGGGTTCTCCCAAAAATGGGTTCACAGGGTGACCTGGAGAGACCCCGAGAGCTGAATCTCGTTGTCCAGTGGAAGCGGAGGTGGGAATTGGGAGCAGGAGGATTTGGGGCAGCTTTGGGCAGTGCTGTTGGCTCCCAGCTCAGGCTTCTCGCGGTTCCCTGATCCCTGCTCGGGCTGGTGGCTGCCTGCAGGTTCTTGTCCCTGCCTGGCATGCAGAGGTCAGGTTCAAACTGGTCTCAGGTCACCTGAAAACTGATGGAATTTGCTCCTGCAGCTGCTGCAGGGCAGCCCTGATCTGCTCCAGGAGGTGTTTGTGCTCCCTGCTCCTCTGCTGCCTCAAACCCTCCCTGCTCGTGCGGGGCCAGCAGTGGCACCTCAGTTTTGCCTCTGGATCCCTGAAGTGTCCAAGGCCAGTTTGGACATCAGAAGGTGTCCCGGGGGTGTCCTGGCTGAGCTTTAAGGTCCTTTCCACCCCAAACCGTTCCATGATCTGTGCCGTGCTGGGCTCAAGGACAGATCCCATGTTCTCCATGGCCAGGGAGGGGATCCGCAGCTCCCCAGGGACTCTCCGGGGTCGGACACTCGGCAGGGAGAATTCTGGAGCTGCCCCTGTGCTGCTGGAGCCATTCCCCTGCTCCAGCTGCATCCTCCAGCTGATTTCCCCCATCAAACCCCGCGAGCTGAGGATCCCCACATCCCTGAGCGTGGCCTTTCCGCCTGCCCGGCTCTGTTGACACAGCCCTGAGAGTCCAGCGAGGAGGAACGAGGCATTTTTTCCTTGAGCTGAGGCTGCTGGAATTAATTCCGAACAGAAAAGGCCCTTATGCTGCCCCGGCTCCAGCAGCATAAAGCTCCAGTGTGCAGAACAGGGCAGCCCTGTGTGCTCCCGGCCTTCCCAAACAGCCGGCACCGATGGAAGCCGTGGGACACGGGGGTTTTCTTTCCCTGGAAATGTACTCCTAGCTTGGAAATGGACAGATCGGATTGGATTTTTATTTTTTTTTTAAGAGTTATTTCTCCCCTCCCCTTCTCCTGAGTTTTGGGGTTTGGTGTGTTTGGGTTCAGGAGTTAAGGTTGTGTCGTTCCCGTGAGTTTTGTAGAACTGGGGGGTGATGAGAAGCGATTGGATTTTATCCTGGAACTGGAATTTATCCCTGGATTTTATCAGGAACTGGAATGGAGGGGGGGCAAGGGGGAATTGCTTCCCACTGCCAGAGGACAGAGTGAGGTGGGATACGGCGAGGAAATTCCTCCCTGTGAGGAATGCCTGGGTGTGGAATTCCCAGAGCAGATGGGACTGCCCCTGGATCCCTGAAGGGTCCAAAGCCAGGCTGGACAGGGCTTGGAGCAGCCTGGGATAGGGGAAGGTGTCCCTGCCCATGGCGGGGTGGCACTGGATGAGCGTTAAGGTTTTTTAAGGATTTGGTGACAGATTTTTGCTTCCCTGAGCTCCCTACTCCGGCATCCCTTGGCAAGATCCTCCTCCTGTGGGGCCACTGCTCTTCCCTGGGGGGACAATCCACCTTTTGGGGGTAAATTTTCCCCTAAGAACCACAGAACACTGTGTGAAATGTCTTTTCCTGCTTTTTTTGCCCAGGAAACGTGGTACTGGCACGGGGACGTCAGCGCTGACGACGTCGTGATGAGCGGGGTCAAGTGCTCGGGGACAGAGATGTCCCTGTCCCACTGCCGGCACGACGGGGCCCACGTGTCCTGCCCCAGGGGAGGGGGACGCTTCGCAGCCGGCGTGTCCTGCTCGGAGAGTGAGGAAATCCGGATTTATCTCACCTGGGCACGAGGGATATGCACAGGGTGATCCCTGCTGTGCTTTGGATACGGCAAATTCCTCCTTCCGGAGAGCCTTGGGCCGTGTCCCATCCCTGGAAATGTCCTGGGATAGTGAGGTGTCCCTGCTCAGGGCAGGGGTGGGATGGGATGGGATGGGATCCATGGGATGGGATGGGATGGGATGGGATGGGATGGGATGGGATTTAAGGTCCATATTCCCATATGGTGAACCATTCCCCTCCCAGGCTTTTCCTACTCAAACTCAGAGTAGAATTCGGTTGGATATTAAGGAGAAATTGTTCCCTCTGAGGCGCTGGGATGGAATTCCCAGAGAAGCCATGGCTGCCCCATCCCTGGAAGTGTCCAAGGCCAGGCTGGAGGAACCTGGCATAGTGGGAGGTGTCGGAGCTGGAAATGTCTAAATCTCAGGCCCCTTTCCCCCCCAAACCATTCTACGATTCCCCCTGGATGAGCCTGAGGAGCACAGTGCAGAACAGGACCCTCCTCCCCCTCCAGCAGCCACTTTTGGGGCGATTTTATTTAACCTCAGCTCTGTTCCTGACTCCAGCCGCCCCCGACCTGGTGCTGAACGCGGAGCTGGTGGAGCAGACATCCTACCTGGAGGACAGGCCCATGTTCCTGCTGCAGTGTGCCCTGGAGGAGAACTGCCTGGCCAGCTCGGCCCAGAACACCTCGCTGACCTCGGGCTACCGCCGCCTGCTGCGCTTCTCCTCGCAGATCCACAACAACGGCCAGTCCGACTTCCGGCCCAAGAACGGCCGCCACGCCTGGGTGTGGCACGACTGCCACCGGTGGGTGTCACGCACGGGGTGGTGGTGGCACCGTCTGGACCCTCCCGGTGCAGTGGTGATGGGATGGGTGGCACCTCTGACAGCGGAGAAACGGCCTTAATGCGGTGGGAATTGTGGTTAAAAATAGGGATATGGTGGGAAAATGTGGAGTTTCCCTTGGGAGAGGTGTGTGCGAGGGCAGTGTGTCCGTGCTCCGTCCCTGGAAGTGTCCGGGTGATGCTGGATGGGGTTTTGAGCAATGTGCAGCCGTTCCTCACTCTGAGCCCACCCTTTATTGGGAAGGGATATTGCACTGGGCTGGGCAGCAGCGATAACGGGAATAGATGGGATTTGGGATTTGGGAAGGGATTCCTCCCTGGAAGTGTCCGGGTGATGCTGGATGGGGTTTTGAGCAATGTGCAGCCATTCCCCACATTGAATTCACATTTTATTGGGAAGGGATATGGCACTGGGCTGGGCAGCAGCGATAACGGGAATTCATGGGATTTGGGAAGGGATTCCTCCCTGGGAGGGTGAGGAGGGGCTGGGATGGAATTCCCAGAGGAGCTGTGGCTGCCCCTGGATCCCTGGGAGTGTCCCAGGCCAATCCAGGCGCTCTGCTGTGAAATGAGGGTTTGGTACCATGTTGATTTTCCTCTGTTTTGGGGAGAAAGGGAGCAAAGTAGCTCTGTGTGCAGCTCTTGTCCTGTGTAAGAAATCTGGAAAAACACCAGAATGGTAAATTTTAAATCTAAGTGTCCTTTATAACCTTCCCAAAGAGCTGAGATGTGCAGGTAGCACTGAGAAAGGGAGAATTTGGAGCAGTTTTGGAGCCCATGGAAGTGAGGCGGGATGGGGAAGGGTGAGGAAGAGGCCAGGAGCCATCTGTGCTCCAAACTGGAATTTAGAGAGAGATATTAACTCAATTCCTCTTCAATCTTTCCAGTCTGTAAACAGCAGAGTGTAAACAGCCCTGAGTGACTCAGACATAGCTCAGGAGCTGAGTCAGACTCGAGAACCTCAAACTCAGGATCAAATTTGTTGATTTGAGCCAAATCTGCCCCAAATCAACAGCCTGGCCTCGGCCTCTGCTTCCCCTCCTGCCCTGGGAGCTCCTCTTGGCTTGGCTTTGGATGTGGAAGTAGAATAAAAATGGCAAAGACCTGGAGCAGGGGGTGAAAAATCATTTCATTCTGGCAGATGGCAATTTATGGATTTTAATTTTTTTACTGAGGTGGGAAAGCAGGAAAAAATTCCTCCCTTTCCCTCCTCGCTCCTCCCCTATCTGTAAATCCGTGAGCAATGGTGGTGATTGGAAGTGTTTAAGCCTTGATTATTTTTGCAGCTGGAAAAGGAGAGGATTTATGCCTTTTTTCTTCTTTTTTTTTTTTTAATCTTAAGCAACTTTTTCTGAATTCGGCCCTCTCTGTGCCTCACTCAGAGCTGAGCTTTGCAGCTGAGCTCTGCTGAGTCTGAGTGCAGAGTTCCCAAATGTGGGATAGGCATTCCCAAATGTGGGATAGGCATTCCCAAATGTGGGATAGGCGTTCCCAAATGTGGGATAGGCATTCCCAAATGTGGGATAGGCGTTCCCAAATGTGGGATAGGCATTCCCAAATGTGGGATAGGCGTTCCCAAATGTGGGATAGGCATTCCCAAATGTGGGATAGGCATTCCCAAAGCTGGAATAGACATTCCCAGTGCTGGGATAGGCATTCCTAAATCTGGGATTCCCATTCCCAGAGCTGGGGCTGACACCGAGTGATTTAAGGTCCCGCTCCTGTTGTTTCCACGTTCCCTCCCGCTCTGGATTTGCTCCCAGTTCCAAGGCTGGGATCAAATCCAAGGTGTTGCATCAGCATAACCCACACCGGTGTGCCCAGCCCGCACCACGTGGAGCCACAGCTGGGCTCTCATCAGGAATTTCCAGCTCATTCCTGCCCTGCAAATCCCACGGAGCCCAACTGGGCTGCGGCACAGCTGAATTTTCTGCTGAGCCAGCAAAAACCCCAATGTCCCCTGAGGCCAGCGTCACCCAAACCCTGCCGGGCTCTGGCTGTGCTCCGCAGGGATCTGAACACATTCTCTGGGCTCCCTCCTGGTTTTTGCTGTGCCCAGCAGTGCTGGAATGTTCCCCAGGCTGGGCTGGCGCCGCCACTTCCCAATTGAAAATTAGGGAGTTTTGTTCAGATCTGAGCAGGATGAGAGAAGCCAGGTCCAGCTGTTGTTTTTTTGCTGATAAATTCACGTTCTGCTGCTTAAAAAAATTAATCAGTAAAAGCAGCCGGGTGCTGGTCTGGGTACACCCAGCTCTGCCTGGAATATTCCTGGGGAATATGGGGCTGCTCCAAGCGATGACCTGGTGGATTTTTTCCCAATTCTGCCATCGTAAAACACTGTGATCCCACAAAAGCTGGGGGTGCTCCAAGTGATGACCTGGTGGATTTTTTCCCGTTTCTGCCATTATAAAACGCTGTGATCCCACAAAAGCTGGAGCAAGGCTCTTCCCCAGAACAGCTTTAGCACTCAATAACTGTCCCAGGCCGGGTTGGATGGGGCTGAGAGCAGCCTGGGATAGTGGAAGGAGTCCCTGCCCATGGGATGAGACGATCCCTAAGATCCTTTCCCACCCCACCAGCCTGGAATTCCATGGAAACAACCATCCCGGAGGCGGCAGGATGGGTAATGCTCCACACAGGATTATCCACCCCCAGGGAATATTTCCTGGCTGGATTCCTCCCTGCAGCTCCACTCGCTCTGCTGCCCTTCAGCCCTGCTAATTAAAGGGTTTTCCCTCGGGATAATTTTCCCTGTGTGTGTCCCACAGGCACTACCACAGCATGGAGGTGTTCACCCACTACGACCTCCTGAACCTCAACGGCACCAAGGTGGCCGAGGGACACAAGGCCAGCTTCTGCCTGGAGGACACCGAGTGCGAGGCAGGTCTGTGCCGCGGCCCGCGGGCATGGAATTCCATCCTGGTCCCAAGGGCTCCGTGGGGCTGGCGGGAGCCGGGAACCAGAGAGGGAGGGAGGGAGGGATGGGTGGATGATGGAGGGATGGATGGATGAATGGATGGATGGATGGAGGGATGATGGATGGATGGATGGATGGATGGATGGAGAACCCCCAAGGTTCCCCATTCCCTTTTCCACCCTCAGCTCCCTCCATCCCTACCCTGAGCTACTCCAAAAACCCCAGCTGTGCATTTCCTGCTCCCTGCCAAGTGAGCAATTCCACAAGCAGCCTCCAGCTGCTGGGGCTGGATGGAGGCAGCTCCTTAAATCTCCCCCAAATCTCATCCAAAATCCCCTCCCTGCCCACGGGACACACCCAGGAATGCTCTGGGAGCCCTGCTGTGGACTGAACTCTTTCTGCCTGTGATTGTCCCAATTTAGATGTGCAAAAGCAGTATGAGTGTGCCAATTTTGGGGAGCAGGGCATCACCGTGGGCTGCTGGGACGTTTATCGGCACGACATCGACTGCCAGTGGATCGACATCACCGACGTCCCGCCCGGGGATTACCTCTTCCAGGTGGGAAAAAGAACATTTGGGACACTTCTGCTGCTTTTATCTTACCAATTGTAGCAAGGATTTACATTTGTTGATTTGACACCTCCTGCTTCTGATTACAAAGGGATTGTAGTCCCAGGATGCATGAAAGATAAAGGATCCACTGGGATGAATATAATATATAATAATATATTGAATATATACTATTAATATAATATTTTATATATAATATGTATTATATATTATTTCTATCATATATAACATAGAATATATATTTTTATATTTTAGCTATTATTTCATATATTATATATTATTCACAATATCA